>DWLS01005129.1:0-13051 GCA_018246255.1 Pachliopta kotzebuea | reverse complement strand
CTAACAATACGACAGGTGTTAAGGATTGCGGCTTTTTGCATTGTTAAATATAAATGTGATGGTAAATTTATTTGTTTATAATATAATGATAACTGTTTCGGTATTACCCCAGTTGTGGAGAGCACCAACGGTACAATATATACTTTCTTTATCTTCCAAATTCTTGCGACTTCTTCTTTTAATTCTGTGTATTTAGTAATTTTTTCAGCAACTGATTTTTGTAAATTATGTGTGTTAGGTACTGCTATATCTATCAAGTAAGCCTGTTTGTTAATTTTGTCTATAAATGTTACATCTGGTCTATTATAATGTACCGTTTTATCAGTTAAAATTATTATTATTATTACTTTATAGGAAAACACGTAACATATACTATAATTGATAATGTTATACAATTATTTATACAAACATTCCTCTTAACATTCCTACTTGCGGGACTAGGGTTTTATTCCCTAGGAGGGAATCAAGGCTTCATATCTACTACCATTACACTGTTATTAAATAAGATAATGAATATACTTCATTTGTTTAACATGTATTATTCTATTGATCATCATTTAATGTAATTTGTGTTGCCAAAATACATATGTGATGCATTTTATACTGCAAAACCGTTGCAAAACTATTAATTTTCTATGAGAAATAGAAGCCTTATGTCTTACTGTTTATGTTAACTGACTAGATTTCCTTCAGGATCAACCATTTCGTTATAAGGATTAACACAAATACAAATAAAAATGTTTTAATCTAGTACCGAATAAACATTCGCAATGCAACAAATTAATCGTTTTTTTAACATTTGCGTAGAAATAGTAACGTTCAGGTTCAGGTCTTGACGTCGATTTAATCGCTATGCTGAGTTGTAGGGAAGTAAACTAGCGCTTTGTAATCGTCTGATTGCTTTGTATTGTATATTCGTATTGCTTTTGTGTTTTGAGTGCGTATCTACCACGTGAACTTTATGTTATCATTGATCCGTATCTCTGACGCGATTCGCGACAACTCGTGACGAACTGACCACCGCACGACCTAGTGATCAAGGCGTTGGTACCAGCGTGCTTGATAAACCTATCCGCAGATACAATAAGAAAAAGAACCACTTGTCATCCCCAGTATACGCGCAAAGAGGTTTGGTTCCTCGTTTTTAATAAGAACCGCTAAGGAGAGGAACAACTTACCGGCGTCAGTGTTCCCGTACAATTACGATGCGGGCGTCTTTAAGAAAAGAGTGAATAGGCACTTATTGGGTCAATGCGCTTTACCATCATAGACCATATCACCACTTAACACCAGGTGAGATCGTGGTCAAGCATTGACCCCTAACCAATAAAAAAAAAAACTTAGCTAGCTTGCAAACTAACATGGTCAATCTGAGGCATTAGCTATTTCCAAAAAAAACAATACAGCTTTCCGAAAGTGTTAGTCATTACACATTAGTTAGTTATTGCTTACCCAACAGTCTTCTCCAATATAGACCTACAATCATCAGATGTGTGATTATTTTGAACATACATCATAGTTTTATTCAGAGTTACGTGACTGCGGCAGTCTGCATCAATGTCATCTGCCACGGATGCGTGATGGGGTTCCCTGCGGTGTTGCTGCCACAGCTGCGGCAGCCTGGTGCTACCCTCACTTTATCCAAAGACGCGGAGTCCTGGATAGGTGAGCTGCGGTCTATTCAATAATTAAATGTAACAGTTCTGATGAATTTAAATTAACTACATTGATAGCTGCCTGTTTATGGCGGTTACTAAACTTACTTACTCTTCATCATCTATGATCACTTCTTTAGCCGTTTCAAGTCGTATATCTTACTATGAACGATACATGGACATGTTTTGGTTACAATTATGAATAAGATAAATAACAGATACTTTGAGTAATTTCGACAAAAACTAGATCAAACACATACTTTGATTCACTTCCGGAATCTTGAAGCCTTCTCTCTGAAACAAAGTACATACAATGTTAATTTTGTAAATGTTATTTCTTTTTCCAGCGTCGGTTCATTCCATAAGCATGTTGGCGGGATACTTCCTAACCCCCCCTATCATGGAGCGGCTGGGGCGAAAAGTGGCGCAATATACCGTCAGCATTCCTTTCCTTGTTGGATGGTTCGCCACCGTCATGGCAACCAATGTTCAAGTGAGTTATATCATTTAGATTAACGCGGTTTCAATCCTTGGAATCACTCGTGATCTTTTTGGTTTCAAAAACAATTTGAGACCAATGTATTAATTTTATTTTCAGACCCTTATAATCGGCAGGATACTCCAAGGTATCTCCAGTGGCCTGCTCACAACTCTCCGCTCGGAGGTGATAGGCGAATACACCAGTCCACGGAACCGCGGAGCTTTCCTTACTATCATTTCCCTCGCCCAAGCTTTTGGCATATTCTTCGTTCACCTCGTGGGATCGCTGCTTAGCTGGCAAATGACTGCACTCATATGCGCTTTCTTTGCGTACACCAGTCTCATCATGACAATGTTTATACCCGAATCACCAAGTTGGCTAGTGGCGAAAGGGAAATACGATGAATGTAGAAGTGTTTTCAACTGGTTGCGCGGAGATACGGAAAATCAAGAACTCGAAGAAATGATAGACGCCAGAGTAGCGTTTGAAAAAGCAGTTATAGGAAAAAGCGCGGTGAAAACAAACCGTTTTGTGAAAATGTGGGACACTGTGAGCATGAAAGAGTTTTATAAACCCATAATTTTGATGGTACATGCCAACATTCTGATGCAATTTTCCGGAGGAACGACTATGGCTTCTTATTCTACTGTGATTATCGGTCTACTGATGGGTCCAGGTGTCAATGCGCACTTCTGGATGGTGTTTTTGGACACTCAAAGGATTATCTCGAATAGTGTCGCCGTGTATGTAATAAACAGGACGAAAAGGAGAACAATGACGTTCTCCACGGGCGCTCTGTGCGTCGTCAGTCACTTAGCGATAGCAGCTTATGTATACGCCAGGAAAGAGGGGCAGTTCTCGTACGATGCCTTGTGGCTGCCGGCGCTGTTGATCAACATCCACTTCTTCACGGTCGCCGTGGGCATGGTTCCTATGCCGAACGTGATAGCTGGAGAGGTTTTCCCATTGGAGCACAGAAGTTTATGTGGGAGCATCAGTTTAACTACAGGCGGTAGCTTTATGTTCGTTGCCCTAAAAACGTTTCCGCAACTGATCGACTCGATGGGTTTGGAAGGTACGTACTTGCTGTACGCCGTCATCGTCACGTACAATCTAGCAGTCATGTGGGTTTTATTGCCGGAAACTAAAGACAAGACCTTGCAGCAGATTGAAGATGAATTCAGAGGACGGCCACTCCATCCAGAGGAAGCAGAAGCGAGACAGTCGCTGCAATCGGACCCAGTGGAAGCCTACAAGAGTAAACTGTCTTTAAGAAGAGTAAGCAGCGTTGTGTTATGAAACTAGTGATTTGTTACGTTACACAAATAATTAATTAACAAAAGTTTTTTAAATATTATTTCTTACACCTAAGCATTAATTAAAATTGTTGTTTTATTAAAAACATAATAATATTTGTGTAATATACGTTACATTAAGTCACGATCGCGGAGGAAACCTTACACTGGCGACATGACATTGTTCGACAGAAATCAAAATCATGCTGTAGAAATTACTGGAGTAACGAAACTTAACACCTTACTTGCGAAATATGGAGCTTTTTTTTTACGCAGGGGAATCCTTTTACGGACGTTCCGCCGGTGCCCTGGGTGGGCCCGGAGGCGTGTGTGGGACTCGGCCTGGGCGGCCCCTACCCACTAAACCTACCGCGAAAGCCATCAGCCGTTATGAGTGGGATGCCCCGGATCTGTCAGCGACAGGGGAAATATGGTGCCGTGTATATTATCCTAACCTGCACCATGTTATAAGCAAGGATATCACTTACGTACAGGTGTACACCTTATCCGTCTCGTGGCCTCATTGAAGAAGAATTTTTTTCAATGCAAGAGTAACTGGTTTGTTGCAGCAGCGGTGCAAAGGTCTCCTTAACTCTACACATCTGAAACAGTACAAAGGACCCTGGAATGCCATGGTCTTAGCCGGGTCGTCTCCTTTAAACTAAAGCACTTAACTTCAACAGATGTTCAAGGATTTTCGTTCGTAAACCATCATCTTTTCACTCAATAACGCCATACTAATTATCTGATGTTGACAAAGTTTTGTATATTTTCATTGGGTTTCAACGATGTTGCTTATATATACCGCAGATGCCAAGATGAATAAATTTTTTTTATTAGTAAAGGGTCAATGCTTGACCGCGATCCCACCTGGTGTTAAGTGGTGATGTGGTCTATGATGGTAAAGCGCATTGACCTTAGTGCCTATTCACTCTTAAGACGGCCACATTATAATTGTACGGGAACACTTCGGCAAGTTGTTCCACTCATTTCCTGTTCATATTAGAAACGAGGAGCCAAATCTCTTTGTGCGTATATTCGATGACTAAAGTGAACATTCTGTTACCATACTAGCGCATTTTACCAGAGCAGACCATATCGTCTCCTAACACCAGGTGGAATAGTGACTAAGTCCTAAAACATTTTTAAAATAAAAAAGGATATTCTTAGAGGTCGTAAAGGTGCGGATAAACAAAATGAAACACTGCAGGTATTTTTCTATAATTTTCTATATTATTTGGTACTCGGTACTCGTCAGTCCGTCCAACCGCACGCGCCCGTTGCTCCGCTCGCAATATCAAACCTATCACCTCTCCCTTTCTCACGGTACGCGACAGCTCTGTACATCTCGCTCGCGCGCGCACAGTTGCACAGACGACCACTCTTTCTTAACTAGTTTATTATGTACAATCGTCATTCACACACTCGCCCCACTTGCGTTTACATTTACATAAACATTTAACATCAGATCAGATACAAACCATTTCGATATGTACACGGCGTAAAGCAAGTTATAAGTACCAGGGATTGGACCCCTCGTTTAGGTTCTTAAATTAAAATAGACCCAACTTCTCCATTGACGGGGCCAACTGTCTCTTACACCGTGTACATATTGTGTAGGACAATATTGAAGCAGAGATCAATGGGGCGATAGCAGAGGAAGTAATGTATCCGTAAAAATAAAATTTAACAGCCATCTTGTTAATAAATAACGCAGTCAATACGCCGATAGTTTTAAAATTGTTAAATAAAGAAAAACATGATTTTCAACACTCATTATTTATATTAATTATTATCGTAACAACGTGTCCGTTCTATTGTTAAAGGTAACGGCGCTGTCGCTGTAGCGTGCAAGTAAAATATATCTAAGTTAATTTTAATACTATATCACGTCTTAACAAAATATAATTTAAACTCTAATGTACACTCAATATAAAGTGCGAACACAGAATACTTTTCGCCGATCGCTCTTTGCTTGCAAAAATGTAGCAAATCGTAAGCATAGTAAAAAATATAAACATTTGTAACCAATGTAGTAATGAGTAGAACAGAAGTAAACTCGTCGGCTGTATCGACGGCATCACAGCAACTCTTATGTCTTCTATTAAAAATCCAAAATGTGTAATTCATCAATATCGGACTACAAAAACAGTGGCCGAGCTTATAAACAAAAAGATACACTTTACGGGCAACGGGGTTGATATTGTCATACAGAAATTTATATTTTATGTGCTACGAATATAAAAAAATATACAATATTACACTAACTGGTATTTTACAGCGCCACTGAAAAATAAGTAGCTTCGTCTCAAGTTTGCTAATACACTTTAAAAAAAGGATAATAAAGCTTGCAACTGTTTAGCAAATAACCTAACAGTAGCGAAAGCGATCCGTTGTAGCTGACATCCTGCATTCGCAGGCATTCACAAATTGGACATAAATATAAAATGTGTCAATGTTCTGTTGCTAGTAAACTCATCCGATCACACGACGCGCTAGATAATATATCTCGCATTTCAAGAAAAATTTGTTATAATCGGAAATAACTTCAACACTGATTCGGTACAACAACAATCTAGATCGCCCCGGGGCGACTGAAGCTCGTCGATATATATGATAACAACGAAGGGGGGCGGCAGGTACATCTACGGAGACAATATTTACAGTTTTAGTATAAAACTTCAATATAATAGTTCTTATCCAGGACCGACCCTCGCGCCGCCGCCGCCGCCTGCGCAGACTTATCCTTTGACTTAAACATTACAAAAACTGTACGACAAAGTTACTTCCAAATTATTTTCGAAAATGTACTGTAATATACATGTTTATCAATATTATAACATATATTCTTAAGGAAATGTTGAATTTGATCAGAGAATTGAGACTTAGCACTTACGCGGTTCATTGCCAATGAACTACACAAATGCAAAGAGGGCGCAGGGGCGGGGCACGCTCATTTATAACAAATGCCTTTACACTATCATCGTATAAACTTTGTTCTCCTAAAGAAACACCAGCAGTCAATATGACATAGTAATTGTCAACGACTACTGGTAGCTCGCGCTGTAACCGAGATGCTTTACAAAATCTAAAATCGATACCGAATGACCTTCATTCGTATATTTCAAAATACGATCAAAAAAGTGTATGAAAAGGTGTACACAACTTCCATGTAAGAGCGCGCTGTGTACAATAACATCACAAAAATAAGAAGATGACAAATTTCGATAATATTTTTTACTTTAAAAAATATTTATAAAACTCTTTACGTAGTTTACATTCTCAGTTTGGATTCGATAATTTAACGTTAGTTGATTGTTACATCAAAACTGTTTCGCACTATTTGTATCCTCCAAACTAACGCTTCTAAATCGCATCAACATAAATTTTACGAAATGAACACTTCAGACAAAATCTCCAACAAATTGGACGCTCCCGTCTAACTACAATTAGGCTATTAGCGGGGTCGCCGAGTACATTTGACTACAAATTCAACCTGTAACATTTACAATACCTAAATTTTTCAAGCGGACGAGGGGAGGGCGGGTCTGTTTGTATGCTCTCACTACACATCAAGATATTGCGGAAATTTAACGAATATACAAAAATTATGCCATGGTTGTGTCAATACTACTCTCTATACAGCACTTTTTAGTGAACATTGTTAACGCCAACCTTCAGTTTGAAGAAGGCACCTAATGATGGTAAATATTAATCACCAACGAATGTACGTAATAAGTTAAATGTTACAAGTAGTATCTCATCTTGAAATGCAGTGGAAACAAATATTCAACAACTATTTATGTGTTGTTAACATCCATACGAAATGTTTGTATGTGTGAGTGGCCGCTGCTGGCGCATCGCTCACCACTTTCAGGGTCCCATGTTCGCTACGCCATCCGGCAATAGAGCACTACACCACACCGCACCACTCTACTGTCCCGCGCAGTCGTTTGCGTTCTTTGATCTCAGTGATTGTGTGTGATCTAGTCGATGCCATAAGTTATACAAGTAAAAATGTTTTCTATCAGAGATACTTAGAGCTCAGACAAGCACTCATGCCCTTTCATCATTGCGGACGAATGAGATGACAGGATTATTCATTATCATAAGTTTCCAATCGGGTCGGTAAACCCCGTCAATGGGTGCTAGCTTTTATATAGCAAAACGAGATAGAGAATTAAGTGCTTTGTGATTAATAATACATAATTAACACTAGATTTACAAGACCAGTCAAATTGTCTTGCAAGTTCAGTTTGAAATTATTTCTTCATGAAATATTTTCTTTCTGTAATGATATCATGACTTTTGTAGCTTTGATTAAAAAATCAATTTTATGAAATTTATGTTATTTCATATATATTCATAACAAATGGTTTAGGTAGAAATATTTATAGTTAAACAGTTGGTAAATCTAGTGTTCACAGACATAGAATTGTTTAATATACGTTTTTATGTAAAGGGGTAAAATGTTTTTTTCTTTCTTGTAAGGCCAATTCATAAAAGATTAATTTAAAATATTATAGACTAATTCATAAAACTAAAAGGTACGAGATTGAAAATTAATAATTTGATTCGTAATAACATAAATTTTCTCGCTAATCTCAAAAAACGAGCTGTATCGATTCCATTCATATCATACATTAACAGTCATTAAAATGCCCTAATTGAAATGATGAACAGCGATGGAAAAATTAAGAAAGAAATCTCAATTTAACACGACCTCTGTCAATACATCAATATGATCGCGATGAGTCGCGGTGAGAAATAACATGACTATTTGTTAGAGTAATACTGAATTATACCTAGCCAGTCAAGTACAATACGTGTTTGCAGTTGTGAGCATGAGTAAGCAGTTGTGTGAGATCCTATCTAATGAACAACACATCCATCTCACGTAATATATCCCCTATACACACACAAACACAAAGATTGAATGAACAGCAATAAACACTCAAGTAAAAATATCTCTGATTAAATAATTTTTACATACAAATAAACTTCATTTCTCGAAACACGGCCGCGTGACCTTAATATTTAGTTATAATACCCTGTCTCATTTTAGTCTCTTACCAGGTGTATTTACTTGTTAAAGATATTAGACAATAGCCCAGGCGATCTAGACAGAATATAATTTTTGATATAAAAGCGGTTTCAGTTTCAGTTCGCAAAAACTGGTCGAGTTAGCTCAGGTTAAGGATTAAACTTGTCTCAAAACGAAGTGTTTAATGCGGATCAGTTTACATCATTCTAACTAACACCACATTGTTATGGGCGCGTGTATCACTAGAAATTAAATGAACAACCTGTTCGTGTCGTCGCTTCGTCGAATAAAAAAGCTAATACTTCTCAAATGTTAGATCATAGTCAGGGTTTACTTTGAACATGGGAAGTTCCTTCTTTTACATCTAAGGATTGTATAGTCGGGCTTTGGTTAAAAGTTATTCAGACTGAAATGGCTGAGTAAAATTCAGTAATACATGTATTTTGTATCTTAATAGACAGTTTTACGTGTTTAGTGTTAATCTGTAACATTTTAACAATACATAACAACCCTATGGTGTGCGAGTTATCATATTTGTTTGGCCAATATTCGAGCAAGTGTTTTTAATGTGCCTAATTAATGGTCATATTATAGAGAATAAATTTCAATCGTACAACGGGTAAAGCCACTTGGCAATTCAGTTTGATATCCGACCGTAACATTTGGTTACAGCTAAGCAATACATTATATTACATCATAATAACGTAATTGATCATTTTTTGTGAAACTGTAGTCTGGATTGGTTTTAGATATAAACGTTACGTCACAATTGCTATTCACAGTTCAGAAGTAGCAATGGTACTGAGGTGAGAAGTCTGCGCCGGCTGGTCGCGTGTGGTGGCGCTGGGGTGCGTTTAGTTGCGATCGCGTGCGCACGCACCGCACACATAGTCGTCGTCGTCGCGCAGCGCCGCGCGGCTTAGCCCCACACAGTGCATGTGGAACCACTGGTCGCAGCCGCCGTCGCACTGCACCCAATCCACCTCCTTGCCTGAAGACAATCATGGCATAATTATTTTTAATGTTACCATTTAGGCGCTGTAGCTAAGGGAATTTACTGAGATAATTTCATTAGCAAGAAAACTGGTATTTATATTAAAGTATAAATGCCGCCGAGTAGAATTATATGAATCAAACTCTTTATGAAACATGCATAATCATAAAAACTATTATTGTAGGAATATTATGTAAAGTTTACCAGTAGGCCGGAGGCAATTATCCGCGGCGCAGTCCTCGTCGGAGGAGGCGGAGGACACTGACGAGGTGCTGCTGCGGCGTTGGGATGCATTACCTCGCCGTGCGACCCCTGCGCCTCCACCATTCGCCCCCGCCGCAGCACCGGAACCACTTCCGCCCGCGCCGCGATGCTGAGCTGTAACAGTGTAAGTCTTACTACAGCGCCTTTTCAGGGCATCATCGTATTTATATATATTTTTAGTATTTAATCCTTAATACCAATAGCGTTAGAAAGAAAATCATACCTAGTCTCGACTGGCGCGCATGCTTGCCCCGAGTCGAGGTCGCCAACCCGCGCTTCCGACGCTCCTGACGCGCCATGTAATGCTTCCGCATCATCAGACCTGAGCCTGATGACAGCCCCTGAAATGAAAGAAAGTTGAATAACATTCATGATGTCTTGCAACATTGAAAGTAAAGAAAACATTTTTAAAAACTATTTCACCTATGTGCTTTATTTTTAATTACTTTAGACATGTAATTTTTTTTATTTTAAACATATTAGTGAAGAGGACAAAAAAAAATACCCGCAATGATAGTACAGGATATAGCAATAATTTAAAATAAAATTTTAAAACACACAAGCCAGGAACAGATATGTTTTCATCATGATAAATTACACAGAAATTTTACCTGTTTTCTATTTAAATAGTTGGTTGTTGTAGCCGATCCCCGTTTAATCGTATTCTTTGTAGTGCTGGGCCCTCCTGCAAAAAACCATAATAAACAGGTTCATAAATATAAAGAACAAAACCGACCGACCTAAGGTTCCCTGATTCAACTACCAAGTCTCATGTGTCTAGTTGGTTACCGTCTAAACACTTTTATCTCCCGTCGTTACACCAAATATATAACAGTCAAGGTATTTTAGTAAACGAACAGGGTAACCCCTCGGATTTAAATGCCACTTAAATGTTTAATCAGTCGCAGATATTTGCCGTTTAAATAATCAAAAAATTTTTAATTTGATGAAACGACGAGTAAGACGTTCAACGTTAAGTGTCATATCCGCCCATGACAATACGATAGCAATTATTAGAGGCCTTCATTATATCGTAAGAATGAGGTAAAAACATTTTAGAACGAAAAAAGTAACTACAGCAATATCCCGCTTAGCGCGACCCCGTTCAATATTCTTTAATATAATATTAAAATATTTTAATAAAGATACGCTACAAAAACATATATTTAACCTACATGACGAAATTAACCATTTTTTTTAAACATTTTATTACCGATGGTCCCACACTAGGCAAGCCTGTGTTGTGGGCACCTATATCGCTTAACTCAAAACTATTGTAAACATTCACATATTTTATTTACGCTAAAAATATAAGAAAAAACATATATTAACAATAATATATAACGCAGATATCATTCGTATCAACTAAGGATAAATAAATGGCAAAGAAGTTAAATATTGTACATACTAATATTATATTACACATAACTTTCTAGTAGTTTTAGATGAATCATTGGATAAAGAGTTTAGCCATTTAGTGATCCTCGTTTTAGCTTCCTTCACAGAGCATAGTTTTATCTCACATGAATTTACCACTTTGTTATAAATAAAGTATTCATTAAATTGGCCGAACCGTCTCGCAAAACATGTATTAATTTTGGGTATCGAGATATGAAAAACACGACGCTTGAGGACGGTAATCATATTCCTAAGAATTTATAATTGCCCGGTGAATTATCAAAGCTGTTTTCTTGACGCGCGAATTTCAAATTTCGAGTTACAGAATAATCCTATCTATGATGAGGAACAACAAGTAGAAGAGAAAGTTTTATCTTCAGGGGAAACACAAAATGCACTTTTAAAAATTTATTCCGGTTTGGACATATTGCAGAGTATAGATAATAATGACGACCGTGTGTCAAACAATTAAAAACAGTGTTGGGTGTTATGAACGTATTTTTCAAGAACGTAAACAAAACGCTACCCAAAAGACAATAGATGAATGATGATGATAATTTAATCATAACCTCGATATACGCGAATTTCAGTTAACGCGATTTTTTTCGGAACGTATCGCTCGCGTAAAGCGGGGTATTACTGTACTGGCTGACGAAGCATCCATAATATAACTTGAGCCTCTGGGGGGCGTTGGGACTATGGGCACGCACCATGGTGTGGACGGGTGCGCTTCAGCTGGCGGTGGGGGCGCGGCGCGCGCTGCGGCCTCTTGCGCCGCCCGGCGTCCAACACGCGAGCGCTGCGCCTTCCCTCTGCTCCTCGCGCGCATACCACTGCGCACCACACCTGCGCCTGCTCCTCCAGCCTCACCTTAAAAAGGTACTTCTCATTACTATAACAGCAATTTAAAAAAAGGCATAATAAAAAGTACAAAATGTATATACAGTCAAACCTGTTTTTGTGCGGTAGATAGGGACCGCAGAAAAAAACCGTACAAAAAAAAATATTCAAAAACTTCAAAAATAGCTATAAGATATAATTTTTCACAACTTATTAAAGAAAATTTTTTTATGCGGTACAAAGGGACCGCATAAAAAAAGCCTCACTTTCGTCACTTGAAGATACTACAGTTGATTTATTTTTTGTTAACATGTAGTCGGTGATAAGTTCTTGCGACGACGGTCGTTTGGTCAGCTGTTTGTAAACGTCACGATAGCCACCCACATATACACAATCGAAGCTCTTTTTTGAATTTCAAACTTCTATGAGAATTGTTATCTATTTTAAGAAAATGCTAAATTATTTGATGGCGCAGTATGTATTAAAATTGGCTGATGCAATATATGCATAACAACATTGAGCATGCCTAATAAAATAGGCTGATGCAATAGGTATGAAAATGGCTGTAGCAAAGTGTACATACACACTGATAGCAAAAAAAGTGATGCCAACACAGTTCAGATTGACCTAACCTCTTGGCGAAATTCATTGTGTGTATATATTCATATACCGAACAAAAAAAGAATCGCATAAAAAAAGACCGCCCAAAAACAGGTTTGACTGTATTCTTTTTTATACGACGTCAAATATGAACGAATTCATCAAATAAATTTAATTTGTTGTTGGCAACAACAAACACACTAAATATACGTGTATACATTCTATCGTTACAGAAAATTATTACCGCAGACCGTCTATGTGCGTACTTCTATAGCCCTTGTTTCTGCCGCGAAATAGTACTGTGCTATTTACATTTAGATCAGTGATTCCCAAAGTAGTCTACATCGACCCCTCTATGACAACATTCAAGGGGTCTCTACGTCAGCGAAAAAAAATTTGGGGGTCCATGAAATGAAAATGGGGGTCCACAATAGTGGATCTCAACACATACACTGATAGTACCTATTTACTTACATCATA
>DWLS01005128.1:0-13053 GCA_018246255.1 Pachliopta kotzebuea | reverse complement strand
CAGCAACTTGAATGGTATGCACATTTTTTTGTGTTACGGCCCATGTTTCGCTGCCGTACAAAAGGACTGGTCTTATAGATTAAACCCTTAAGTTTTATAGGCATCCTCTTATCGCAGGTAGCACCAGCCACCGTTATACTGTGTTACTGTTTGTCAAATTAACAAATTTTTTTATTAGTTGAGCAACATTTTTAAAATTATGGAAACCACTCCATACAAGAACCATTTTATCACGAAGTGATCTTCAATAATCTTATAGTTTATTTCCTTGATTTGGTTAATCAAAACCTAGGTATGCTAGCGGCACATTTACGATCTTTTACCGCTAACTGGATATCGTTATTTGCCATACGTTCATTAACGGTTATGATATAACTAACGCTAAATAACTTATTTTTTTAATAATTTCCTGTCTTAAAATTTCGATTTCTAGTATTGGCCTTTATGAGTTCATCAATGAGATTTGTTGTCGATGTTTAAATAATGTAAAAAGTCTTTCAAATAATCTCTCCTCTCGTCCTTTAAGCGTACGAGTCAATACATAATATTTTTTCTTATGTAACAAGGATTGCAATAACTTATTAATTGGTGAAATTTTTTACAACTTAAAGTTTTTGTCTATGCTACAATAACAGTTGATGGTTACTTAAGTATTTTAAATAGGCGTTGTTTTCTCCGGTTAGAAAAGCTATTTATAACGTTGAAAGGTTTCCGTTGGTTTTTAAATACAGAGAAAACAAATTTTCTATACTTAAAACAATTCCGTGAAAAAGGGCACATGGAGCAAAACTCTAAAATAATTATTGGAATTTTCCAGTCCGTTAAACACTCCAGAACGTACAAAGTTGTAAAACTACAAACTAATACTTCGCGGAAATAGATTTCAAACAGTTGGTTACAATGATTTATGTACGGAAATATATTTATACGATTAAAGAGCCTAGCATATATAATTACAACCATAGATTTTTAAAACAGACGTATCAATTGAAACTAATGTCATAAAGAATTTCAAAATAAATTTTACCATCAATTAAAATATGCCAATTTTATTAATAAAATCCATGTTTACTTCGGTTCAAGTTAAATTTCTTAAAGTAGGTGATACGGTTCTTTACAATACAGACTTTCAGAAGATATATATACGAATGAAGATGAGTGCTAAAATAGGACTGATACTGATTATGAACACTTTATTATACCGTTACCGCAACTTTAAGACTTTTATGTTTAGTTATCCCAGTAATTGCACTAGCTACAAGATTCTTTAGAGCTGAAAACAGTAATGTGTAAACACTACTGCTTGGTTATAAAAATAGGAGCAAACTGTGATACTATTCAGTCGGTCTCCAGCAATGGAGGCTTTGCAGTAAAATCAGTTCAAAAACAGGACTATCTTTTCAGACAAATCAAATTTCTCTTACAAGTAACGCCATCTCGTGAAACACAACCAAACTTTTGACTCAGGAATCGATGAAATCTTGCCAAATTTCCAACGTCGTCTACAAGAGGGATCCGCTGTAAATTATACAAGAGCCGGTCTATTTTAAACATCAGTATACATTGTATATCTATCTATCCCAAGTCGCAACCAGAAATGAGTCTTGTCGCATAGAAATAAGATGAATTTTTGCTATTTGACTTATATTTATTTAAAAAAATTAAGGAAATGTTTTGGTTGAACGTTATTTACGTTATCAAATGACGTACTAACGAATTTTGATCTAAATCGACGGCACTTTTAAAAAACATACTATTACATATTTAGGAAATATATAAAGAATTTATTTATAAATATTATAAATGTATGGCGGTGGTGAGTCTTCTTCTTTCTCCTGCCCTGGTCCCACTTTATGTAGGGTCGACACAACATGTTCTTCTCTTCCAGTCTCGCCTATCAGCCGTCATCTCATCGGTTACCCCTTTCTTACCCATGTCATCCTTCACACAAGTATTTACGCTTATTGAGTGGTGGTTCAAATCAGATCAATGTATATATGTAACATATATTTACTAAAAAGCACATGTTATTCAAAGCCATTTTTATAATATATTAGTAAATTGAAAAATGATATCAACGTCACCAGAAGCTTATGAGGGTACTTGCAGAGTACAATAAACTTATAAGTCAGTTGCATCGTCCCGTCCGATTGTATCTTTTCCGAGTCAGGAGTCCGACGCGACTTATCTGATCCCGTCGGATTGAGATATTGAATACGTAATGTACAGTGACAGTGTAACAGAATTACGGTACGTATGAGCCGCGTCATCGGACTACGTCACTTTCTAGTTACGAATAATCCGTTACTCGGAAATGCTGTTACGATCGTCATGTACCCGAATGTTTCGATGTTCGATAACAATTAATTTTGAAACGTGTTGCCTAATAGAAAAAAAAATATTCAACGAGACGAGCAAGGCTTTCATCTAATGGTAAGTGATACGTTTGACCATAACAATACTGCGCTAGTTAAAATGGTATATACAGCATCACATTGCGCTCATCGCCTTGAGACGTTAGGTGTTAAGTCTCGTTACCCCAGTAATTTTACACAGTTGTAACGTCTTGAACACAGTAATGTTTGTCGGCTGCAATAAGAGCTGCGGTGGCACCTAGATTGACAATCTTCAGCAACGGAGACCTACCACCAGTAATTTAATTAATGTTAAGATTACTATAATGCAATTGGGAAAAATGATATTCATCTCATACCTACTCAAATTTAGGTAGTTTACAAAGAGTAGTGATTATTTATTTGATAACTATTCTCACCTCTTATAATTTTCTCAGTGTATAATATTTCAAAATATAGATAGGAGTATATAGCTAAGGCAACTACAATTCTAAAAAGAGTTTTCTTCCAACAAGTGGACTAACTAAAACGCTAATACGTTTTAGTTAGTTCACAATTTAAAATTACAATAAGGAATAAATTAGTAAATACAACATATTTAGTTTTAGTCATAAAATATGCAACTAGAGCCGAAGTAAATCCTTACAGTGGTCTTTGTGGATATTAAAGATAGGTGTGTATTGCGCAATATAACATTGAAGTAGTGTTTTATTCAGTTTAATTAGTCGCCTAATCTCTCACAACAATGGTAAAGGTCGTGAACTGGCCTCGCTTTAACAGACACAGACAAAACTCGCCACCTTGGATCTGATTGCGGTGTGACGTTCACCGTTTTGTCGAGATTAATGTGTATTGTACCAAACTACAAGCTCAAGTAAAAAAAAAAGTAATTATAATACACAATGAGTAGAGTATTGAGGATACAAACGATTCTGTTGACCTTTCTCTTACCATCATTTGACCTTAATTTTAAACGTTGTCCAGCAACAATGACAGCTGCAATTAGTGAAGTATACTCCAAATCTTCGGCTCTAATATGTTACAAACGGAGCTACAATATTACTGCCATGGCAGCAAATTCAAAATAGTATTTTCAACATTATAAATCTATATCATGAGGTTTGTATTCGAACCTGGGAATATTTTACAAAGGCAAGCTCAGTCTGTTCTTATAACACTGAACTTACGTTTCGTGTATATTCGTATTTCTGACATATATAGGCTTGTTTATTAGGAAAGATTTTTAGATGAGCATAACCTTCAGAAATGTAAAGCATAAAAGAGAAGACAATCATAAGTATAAATATAATGAAAAATTATTACTTTTGTTACTATAGTAAAAACATTCCTTGTGTAATGGAATTAAATTTGTAAAAGCTCTCTCGGAAAGGTAGAAAGAGTGAGGTTGGTAGGTAGTCTCCCCCGGCCTCCGCGTGATGGTATAATCTTCATAATTAAAACTAGAAATGGAAACAAGACAAATAGAATGCATTACGGCGCCGGCCGCGAACACTACATTTGTACGTGCAGTAAAATTAAGCGTTTTCCATTTACGCGAAAGCTCCCCACCCACCTAATGTGGCACCGGCGCAAAAGCTCACGTTATAAACGTTCCCGCCATTAAGCTATATATATATATGGAATGCCATAAAGCTTATTTCAGTGTTAAATAATTTTCCATTTCATTAAAATAAACAATATGATGAATGTGTTGTAATTAATTAAAGGCAAGTTTTAAAGGTGTACAAAATTGCTAATGGCTACGTAAGTCGTTTCTTATGACTTTAGCAATAGTGAGTTTTAAATCTTTTTCATATTCAATATACAATAATCCATAACCTTTGTTCAGCGTTGTAAGTAATGAAATGAGACGCAAATATAAAATGATGTAATAAAGTTAAACGTCTAGACATCTAATAAAAGATAGAATTTGACAGCGGTGACGAGGCTGATTCGGCGGATTTCACCTTCAATAGAAGTCCATTACCGAGGGAGCCAAGGCAGCTCTCTCTTTTGTCATTACCGTCCAGGGCTGCCGAAGCCGTGTCTAATTTTTACTTGTACTCTATTTAAACCGCGATAAAAAACGGTGTTATCAATTTGTAACGCGTATTGTGTTTCATGAATTTTTCTTCCTTTATAAGATGACACGATGATCTTAGTTTACTTAAAAGTCGTTAACATTATTTGACCTTGTCTACTTTCTGTTATAAATATATATATTTTTTGGATAATTTAGCATACTTAAATGTATAGCTTACGTTAGAAGAGAAGTAAAGTTTTAATTTTTTAATTAATCGCGTTGTATGATACATGATATTAATATGATTTCAGTTTTTTTATAATTTCTACATATTTTTTAATGATGTATAAACATAAATAAATAAAAATATAATAAATTATAATCTTAGCTTTTTATTCTGCGATTTGTTTAATGATGCAAAAATAGATTTATGAATGTTATATGTGAAAGCGTAACTAAGGCGTATCTGAATCTAACGGTACAAAAATGACTGCATTATAACCAACTATAGTATTGAGTCATTCAAAAGAGTTGCTCTTGTATTATTTACGATCTATACTTAAGAAATCATTTCTCATTCTGTATTCCATATTTGTAATGATTTATTTTCAACTTTCGACAAAATTAAAAATGATTTGATTATAACAGTAATTTGTTATTCATCGAAATAATGTGATTACCTATACATATTTAAATTTATGTATAACTATAAATGCTGTTTTTTAATTTTTAATGATTTGTTTCTATTGTTTTAATCAAAATTAATAGCATTGTGTGTTATTACTAATGGAAAATAGGATTGATTTTTTGTTAATGAAGTATGAAGCAATCGTCAATTTGCTATATTACACTTATTTCTTTAAACTTAGATAACGTCATAGAAAAAAAAACAATTTTAAGTTAATTTATAATTTATGGATAAAAGGAAAATAATACAATAATCAATATTAAGTATACAATAGTTTACCAAATAAAATACCAAGAAGACTTACCCATAATTGAATATTAAATTTTTTTAAAAAATCGTGGGGATTTGTTTCAACGGTTTTTAAAAGGATAAAATTAGGTTGGAAATAAAGTTAAATCATAAATAAAAACAAGTATTCCAAAAAATAATTTCCGTTATCTATATTTACAGGTTACCTGTGAACTTGCAATCAGAAAATTCTTCAATACTGATCGATTTAAATTACCTGTAATGTAAAGAAATTATTTATTAATAATTATTCGATGATACTTATAAAACAAACACGTGTACAGTAACTATTTTAAGTAATAATAAAGATATCGGAATTATTTTTGTTTTGGCGCCGTCAGTCATATTGCCTTAGTAATTATTGATCATCGTTTCATCATTCATATTATCACCCGTGATTAACTGTTTACACTAACTGTTTTTGTGGCGTAGCGACTAACTTTGATTTGTAACACGGAAGTCCCTGGTTTGGTTCGTGCATGGCTAGCCCATTGTAGATAAGAATAAGCTCTATTCTAGTATTTTTATTATAAGAAATCTTTTTAAATAAATAATATAGACTGTCAACGGGTAGTATTATTCTTTGCAAAATGAAAATGATTAATGACAGACGAACACGCGAACGTCGATGTAGGGTGAATATGGAACATGGAAGGGAATCGATAAAGCAAGCATTGGGTCTAGATATGAGGGATAACAGACCGTAAATATCGCGTGACCTGAGCATCGACCTTGACGACGATGCAGTTAAATTTGAAATATTTTTACGTGAATTAATTTATTTTTCGACACCTAGAGTGAGACTTTCGCCAGACGGTAAGTGATGCGCTTCCCCACAAGACGCTGGTTAAGATAGTGTACACCTGCTTTATGCGTTCGGCGTCTTGACATATGATTATAAGTCTCGTTATCGCAGTAATTTCACTACGTTGCAACCCCTTTCAGATCGAAATACATTAATGTTAGGACATTGCTGTTTGTACGCTTAAGTAGAATCTGCAGCGGTACCTACATTGCTAACAGATACCTACCACCAGTAATCATTCAATAAAAACCCAACAATCTTTAATATATAATCAGAAAAAAACTTACTTAAAAGATTACTTAAGAAGCGACGTTTGGAAAAGAATAGCTCTTTTTAAATTATACAATCACAAATTATTCTGAGTACGATCACAAAAAACTTTTGGACTTTCATGAATGTATTTATATGTATTTTTGTTTTTTTTTTTTGTGTTTACAATAAATGAATAAATAAAAAAAAAGGACATACTTCTAAAGATATTTTTCATTTCTTCTCAAAGGAGTGTATTGAATACAAATCAGCGAAGAAATTTTAAGTATTTATTAAAAATTAACATTCAATAAAGGAAAAAAATGATAAATTGAAACAAAATGACAATTTAGCATAAAATCTATTAGTAAATTCTTAACTTTACAATGACTAAAAAAAACAGATTTTAATTAATGAAATAAGGGACCCATAGTTTGATTTCGGTAAAGTTTCTTCTCCATGACATAAGTAACTAGGTACCAATTTTAAAACAAGAAAAATGATTGTTGCTTCTTCGGTCGCAAGTAAATTCTCTTTAACACGTAAAACTCTTGCTAACTCGAGAACATTAGTTTTCAAAATAGATTGATTTAATAAGAATCGATTTATATATACGTAGATAGATAGATATATACGTGTAGTGAAATTAATGGGTAGCTATTCTATAGCAATGATCCCGCGGGCCTTTCCTAATTACAAAAACGACGAAGTTCGTGAAGGTGGGCGAAGTTATATCTGTCCGAAGTCTAGGCAGTAAAGTCTAGACTAGTAAATTTCTCTGGCAGTGGATGCAGACAGACAGGTCGGGAGAGTGGTATCACGTGTCTAGTATCCTGGCTACCACTTCGCACGAGATCGATAATGGCTAGGAAAGTTAATTTTAACATATTTTATTTTCAGTATGTGTTTATCTACAAAATTATAAATAATCGGTAAACATAGATGTTTAGTAAAATTATATTTAGATATTTTTAGGATTGTAGCCGTAAGACTATACTTAAAGTCTTTGGGCATTAAATAAAAGTATAGATTGTCTACTAGATACAACAAATATTTATGTAGTTAATAACTAACAAAAAGCATATATTAAAGAATTTTTAAAGCACAACTTTTAAGGTTTGTAATAGGTATCTACCTACAGTCTTGTTATAACGGTAACCCATCAACAGGATGATTTTGTCAACTGTACTATTAGTTTATTCAAATATTGTCTACACACACACCAATTTAGCAGGATGAAGATCAACAGGTGTCAGATGAAACTTTAATCAACTCCGACGAATCTGATACTATTACCATGACAAAAGCGCCGCGACAACGCGCCTTCGTTTCTCCCTTTATTGCAATTTAAAGGGGCTTTATTGGATTAGCGGGCAGCGTTATTGTGACACGAATTTGACATAGGATTTTGAATTTTATTAAACCTTTAACGGGGAATACATTTTAACCAACAAATAACATGAACGGTCAAGAATCTGTTATTAAAAATACTTTTCGAAAATACTATAACTAGATAGAAACTTCGCGACATTTCCAATTAATGTAATGAAGTGAATGTCAATAGTGATATGTCTATCTTACTATAAGAAACCAAAGAAGATATACACAGTATATTAACATGTTTTAATTTTTTATTCGACATGACAAGGAGACGAACAAGGCGTTCACCTGATGGTAAGTGATACACTTACCTATAACTTGGTGCTAATTAAGACGGTATACACTGGATCATATTGCGCTCGTCGCCTTTAAGTCTCGTTACTCCAGTATTTTCACTAGCTTACTATGCCCTTCAAACTCGCCTCACAGTAATGTTTGCTCTACAGTTTGGCGAGAGGAATAAGAGCTGCTTATATTAAAAATAAACTACATAGATATTTATATAATAAACAAGTAAACTTATAGAGGGATATGCTGGGCAAACGATTAAGCTCTCCAAATATAAGACTAAAGAAGTAAAATGTTTAAAATCCTTATTTAAACAACAATGTCAGTTCGTCAACAATTTTCAATCTCGAGAACTACAAGAGGTAGGCGGCTGAAATTTGGCATACAGACAGATCTCGCTTAGATAAGATCAGAGCCGTTCGGATTTTGTTGGTCTGTGGTCGGGTTCCCGAGTTGTGGGTGCCCAAAGTTTCAGAATTTTGTATGGAAATCCGCCGGGCTCCTTGTAACCTTAATTTTGATTTTAACAATAGTTATTAATACTGTTATTTAAGGTTGAGATAAATTGAACAACAAAAGCAAATGAAGTAAGAGAAGAGGCAAGTGTGGTGAAGACACGTGTTGTCTCTATTTTCAATTAACTGTATATTAGTGGGGGTAGTGACAATGAAAGATTGTCTAAAGTACACTGTAAAAGGAAACAATGGTAGACCCTTGTTTCTTACGCGGTCCCTAACACACACTGACACTGTAAAACACTGGGGTCCCCTGTGGTCAAAGGGGGCCTTTATGCCTTTACGGAAGTGCTCTACGTTTGGTTGAGTAAATAAATAAAAGTATATTATCTGTAGAGTATTACATAAGATGGCAATATTAGAGATTGCTAAAGAGCCCATAGATTAATAGGCTATGTGGTTACTTAGATGTAAGTTATTTAAAATAAATACTCTAGTAATAATTTAAGTCACAAATCAAACATGTCTAATGCAACTAGGTAATTGCTAGTATTAAAAAAAATTGTTAAGTAAATTGTTTCAACATCGCGGGAACACGTGATGTAAATATTATTGTAAGAGTTATGAAATTATATACGTATTAGTTTTCATTATGTTTTACAAACAACTGATATGGAAATATAATTAATGAGTGTTGTTATTAAATATTAATAACGTATTTGTTGTTCGTTATCTTTTCATATAAATTTTTGGAGTAAATGCAATAAGTACTTATCATTCATGATTGTAGAAAATGTTATTACAGTGACCCAGTAAAAAATATATAATAAATTATAGTGACAAGGTAACATATAAATGAGAAGATCGTCGCATTATTTTAGCAGAGAAATAATTTGAAACATATAGTAATCGGCAAATTCGCTACTTGTGAGGTCGTCAGACAAAACAAAGCCGGTGACGGATCGTCTACAATTACATTCATAAATAATCCCTCATTTGTATGGAAGCCCTCGTCAAACACAAAGACAAAGGTTTATATGGCGACGTTGGGCGCAGACAAAGGGGCAGACAAGCGGGCGGACAAAGGTACCGTGTAAAGACCTCTGGAATTGTGCCAATTGCATCTAGAACATGTACACATCATACTCCTTATTAATTAATAATAATTTTTTTTTACTACTCTTATAAAATTCATGTTCTAAAATTATCATTATTTACATGTAACGTTACATAAGCCTTTTTAAAAAAATACACGCAAAATTTATGAATACAAGAAGCTAGGCGGCAGCAAAAAGGGTCTCATTATACTAAAGTGCTTGGTTACCAATTCATAATCTCAAACTTTTTGCATCATTTTTAGTGGACTTAGAGATGACAAGGTTTTGTAATATTTACTCAGAGTGTCTTACGCGAAGACCGGGCCGGGTGTATTATAAAAAAGGTTTATAACAAGGCTTATAAATAATTCAAAAAATAGTTACGGTAGAACTTCACATAATTCTACAGGATACGTTTCGGAGAGTATGCGCAGGAATTATATGATATGGTTCCTCCATCCCTTTACCGCCATCGGACAAGGCGCTCAGCGAGTCACTATCCTTACGATGTAAAAATCCCCAACTTTCGAACAGAGGTTTAGCTCTTAGTTTTTAAGAACAGCTACTTTTTTATACCACTAAGGTGGCAAACGAGTATACGGTCTGCCTGATGGTAAGACAGCTACTTTTTTATACCACTAAGGTGGCAAACGAGTATACGGTCTGCCTGATGGTAAGCAGTTAACGTAGCCTATTGACGTCTGCAGCACCGGGAGCACCATTTTTTTTTTACGTATGCATAGGTTAATGCTTGACCACGATCCCACCTGGTGTTAAGTGAAGATGTGGTCGATGATGGTAAAGCGCATTAACCCAGCAAATGCCTATTCACTCTTTTCTTGAAGACCCACCACTGGCGCGTTGCCGACCCAGAAGCCAAGTAGTAGAAAAAAATTACAGATGTCAGTATTCCCGTCCAATACCAGAGTCTTTAATAAAAATGTGAATAAGCATTAACTAAATAATTGTACTACAGGTACCACGTGTTGAAGACAAGCATTAACATGTTTAATTTTTTTTTTAATAATCGTATAAATAGATTTTGAAGAAATTGGAAGTACGAGCTCCTTCAGTGATATGAATTTTGTTTTAAGACTGACATTAAATAATCACAATTTATGAAATACTTTCACAGAGCATATACTGAAACGCAAGTCGGTTGCTATACATTGCTATATAGCACACAACGCTCCCGACAACATCTCGTTTGCACGTCGGAATTGTATGCTGATTTTATCATAAAACGCGTTGCAGACCATACGAACACAGTTTGGCACTTCCCGCCTATAAACGAGCGTGTCAACAGTATCTCGTACAGACTATCGCATCATTATCGTTTTACATCCACCGAATCGATTCGTACAAATCGATTATTTGACATATCTCGATTGTACATTGACAGAACCAACAGGCAATAATTACGAACATTTGCTGTCGAAAGCTCTATGTATTCCACCAAAAGTATAGTCATCTCTTAGCAGAGTATTCACAATCATCGAAGAGGATTTACATCTCAGGCTTGCGATGGTTTCCAATGACAGTATATAGGTAAATATATGAAAATAGTAACATTAAAGCGATGAGACGAGCAAGACATTCACCTGATCGCAAGTGATATGCCTTCCCATAACAATGTGGCGCTAGTAAAGATAGTATACATAGGTGTTAAGTGTTGTTATCCTAATAATGTCACTAGCCAGAACACAGTAATGTTTGCACATTACTATTTGGCGGCAGAAACAGGCTCTGCTGTGATACCTCTACATAGACGGTTTTCGGCTAGAAACTTATCATCAGTAAATTAAATGTAATATTTTAAGCAAAAAAATTACCTGTATATAAATGCAAATAGTTTTAATTTTCGCACCTGACGATTGGATTAAAATATCCAATATCTTATGCCAGTAACTTAATAGTTACCAGCAATAAAAAGAATGTTAAATTTGGGCTTATTTTGAAAACGTTGTGTAGAAACGTATGTTAAGTAATGATATGATAATATATTATAAGATATTTGATACAATTTACAATCAGTTCGTCCGGTAATCATTTCATTAAAGAACTGCATAATTTATATACGTTCACCATAAACTCTCCACCAGCTTTATGTAACACATGTATCTCACCGGTCCCGTGGGAAAATGTTGGTTTTTGAGACACGCTCGTTCATATTTCTCCGTCACACGTTATTGGCGTTCGTAGTTCTCCCCGTTCAATTACATTTATGGGGGCGATATAGGGGGGGCCAGCTCGCCATAAATTGAGTTTTATGCTCGTTATGCGTGGCGTTTAGTGCCACAATAGATATCTTACACTAATGAGGGGTGAACAAAAATATGCCGGTGTACATGTTTTTATGTATTTTTGTCGTTTCTGTTATCAGCGAGATCTACATAATATTTGTTTAAATCGATGAAGTTGGTGGTTTTGCAAAACATATATATTAGGTAAAGCTGCATGAACTTTGAAAACTTTATTTAGATATGATAATAAACTAAACAACAGTAAAATAAAAAGTTTTCTTTAAAAGTAAAGCTGCATAATTAAGCAGCTCCCTCTTACCTCTAGACAATAAGGTTGTATACAATGTTCGTTACAATTGTTTCTATGTTTCATAAGTATAACATATGAAATACAACAACGGAGAAGAAGATGACAAAGGGATATTCAACTTTGTGTATATATGTAACCTTTACTAACTCACATTTGGTCAGCATGTTGGATAAATAATCTTGACTCTTTTATTGTGGGAAGCATCTAAGCCTCAGTAATACATACAGAATTATTAAAAAGGGGTGTGTACATTTTTTAACAATGAATAAAGGTAACAAACGAATATATAATACTCAGGGCGTCAAGTGATACTTGCGGATGCGATATTACTGTGTGCATTTATACAAAGGTTAAGAGGGTACAAGATTCCATCTCTACGCCGCATCAGTGTTTGATGGTTAAAATGATGAAACCAGTTCTACATTATATTCTTCACGGTTCTCTACACAAATGGTTCAAGATGATCATTGCATAAGAGATGTCATATATAAGTAACAAGTTTTGAAACGAGATGTACTATATTATCTCTAAGATAACATTTTTTGACATCAATCTATGAAAGAAACTGAACAAATATAAAATTCTACAGATAATATGTATAAAATCAACATTTTCTGAGTAGTTTTTGGACATATGAATATCGTAATAAACTCCTACTGGCTAATTAAATATTTTTCTTCCACTGATACCCCTTCAAGGTTTATATAAAAAAAATATTATACTTTAGTAATTTTTATATGTCTAAATCGAATTCATTAATTAGCACTATTATTAAGAGCTATTGCAATATAAATGGCGAGCGCATCGTCCTATCGCGTCTCCGGAAATTCTCGTCCGAAAACAACCTCCTCCCCAATGAACAATTCGGATTTA
>DWLS01005127.1:0-13053 GCA_018246255.1 Pachliopta kotzebuea | reverse complement strand
GGCCCTGGTAACGCACAATGTGCGTACATTGAGGTTGGACGAGAAACTAGTTGAGCTGGAAGAGGAGTTGAATAAGTATATTTGCAAATATATGGAAATACATTTTATGTTAATATCAGTATATTAAAAAAAAATATAGCTGCTTCGATGATATCTTCAAAAAACATAGATTATTTACTAGTGGTAGGTCTCCGCTCACGGAGACCATCTAGGAAAATACAACCGCAGCTCTTATTGCTGCCTACATTCAGTACTGTTGAAATATTTCTATATTCCGGTTGAAGGGTGCTGTAAGCTAATGAAATTATATATAAATGCCGTACTCTTTTTATATATTATATAATTAATGCCTTACTCCTCTCGTCGCATTAAAAGGAAAATAAGATTCGGTGAGTTAGTAGTCCTCTCCTAATTTAAAACCTGGACCATGCGAAAGAGTGAAAGACGGAGAAAAGATGCATTTGTAATGTGGTGCAAGTGGGGTATGCTGAGTATACCCTGGACTATATTTTGAATAAATAAATCGATTCTTAATGAAATCCACATCAATCAGATCAAAGTATCAGTAAACGACCCTTTACATGAATGTGCGAAAAAGGCAGCAATCAGAGAAGAGTGAAGGCACCTATTGCAATGGATCACAATAACTACTTAATGATCATGACCAGTCAAGGCTGAAACGATTATGAAGAAGAAACGTATTTCTCATTCACCTAAATACAAACCTCGTTATTACGTTATAGTCGTGATAGCCTAATGGTTTGAACGAAGCCTTCCACTCCGAAGGTACTGGGTTCGAATCCGACTTACACCAATCAATTTTTCAATTTATGTGCAGGTAGTATAACACCGACTAATATCACGTGCTTAGACGATGAATGAAAACGTCGTGGGGAAACCTACATATCCATATCATGACAATCCTTAGTCGGAATGGTATATGAAGTGGAAAAGGCATTGGCAAATCACTCCATTATAACTGCCATGAAAGTCGTCGTGTGGTTCACTACACATATGACTACGACCCTCAGTCTTGAGGGAATACGACTTAGTTATTACCAAGTAAAAGGAAGCACGGGTAAGTAACTTTATAAAGTGCGCATAAAAACAATACGATCGACGTCGAGTTTAAAGGGATATTGGTAAACGTAAATAAGAGGTACTATTACCGGATGTGAATAGCGAAGGAGGATGTGGTATGTTCATTCGCATATGGTACATTGTGTACAATGGACAATCCATCGTTTATTAGAGGCGTCACGTACTGGAGCGGCTGCGGCTAGTCGGTTGTTTTAAGTTTCCCTTTTTTAGTTTCCTCTATCTGTTTCATTTTATTTACTTTCCCTACAGCAAACCTAAAACAGAACTCCCCATTTGATTGATTTATAGATAAATTTGAGGATCTGTGGATGACCTACGATATATATTTAAATTAACCTACGTATAAAATCAACATCATTACATTCTTGGGTGAGAAAGTCCAAGTCCAAGGCAATATTGGAAATGACTGTTTATTTATTTAGTAACAATTATATAAATAAGCTTATTTATTTAAAAATATAACATTTCAAAGTCTATAATAAAACCTTAACGTTAAGGTTCTGATTCAGACTTCCAGGAATTTTTATATTATTTATCATCAACTACAAGTGTATATTAGAGCAAAGGCCACTAGTAATAGTTCGAATGTAAAGTTAAGCCATGCAAAGAAAACTATTCAGTGTTTTAATTACATTGAATATTTATTAATGTTTTTGTATATATTATTGAATTGTTACGTCCGACTGTAAATGTGTAAGTAACGTAGTTAATGCAACATAAAGGAATACAACGTTTGTTTGCATACACCAATCAATGTATAAAGAGCCATATGTATGTAATCAAAGCAGCAAAAGGTGGTAAAAATATTTGCTATACAAAGCAACTATATTTTGATAATTTAAATAGACTAATTCTTTTTATACACAAATGTGATTTCTAACTTCTTACATAAGGGCGAAGTACTTCTGTATCAGGAGTCACATGTACATAAAACATTATCCTCTTCGACTCCCCCACTAAAGTGTCTTGGCGGACTCATAAATCTTGGCCGACGGAACAGCCATCTAAGTTTGTTCCTCAAGTTATCCACGAGAGCATTAGGAGAAAGGTTATAGAATATTCACTTGAGTTTAAACATATAGGATATTTAATTTATCCACAATAACGTGCAACAAGTGTTTTTAATACTATTTAGATTTTATAGCTCGTCGTGGTCTAGACTTTAGCTCATAGATGTTGACAATTGAAACAGAAATGCCGTTGTGTCACATAGCAATATGAAAGTAGCTAACTTGAGGGGATCGATGAAAACCTATCACCATTTTCACTACAAATTCTACCACATTGAACAAGGGTTTAGCCGTAACGCCAGAGAAGCAGTTAAAGTAAAACTTTACTCTTGGCGAGTCATAATCATAAACCTTTCTTTAGCAGCTGAACTCATACCGACTTGTGCCCAGTGTCCTTCTAGGCTTCAGTAAAAACTTTTTGGTTATAATTCGTTAGAAAGTTTATCGTTAATTTCTCCATAATAATTTCTTCATAGATATACGCGTATTCAAATATGAATATTAACGCTAACTAACTTATCCTTCTCACTTTATACATTACTTTAATCTTCATTAGTATATACACCGATAGTTATTTGTCTAGTCGACTTTTTTAATACAAAGTAACAAAAATATAGTTAGATCATTCAAATATTCATCAGTGATAGGGGCTTACACAGAATATTTACACAATATACCACTCACAATTTATTTTTTATTATTTCTGCTTTTCCCTGATATTATTATACAGGGCTTTTTTAACTTATATTTACATCTTTTAATACTTATGTTATCTTATCATCTACGATAACAAAACCTGTATATACATATAAATGTATACAGACACATTTAAATATTCTTGTTTCTATAATTTACTACCACTCACAAATTAAGTCCTGTTACCTTTTTGTTTTATAGCACTCTTCAAATACCAACACTCAGACAATATCTATCCATCATAAGTGAAATTGTTTATACTTTATTTATTTATAATCATATATAGTAGAATAGATACGAAGCTTAAGTCATAAATTTCGATTTACTACATCCTAAGTGTAGGGTACTACGATTTTTACTTAATTCATTATTAACAGTTTATATAAATATATTACATATACATGTTTAAAGCTGTTAAATTTTTATTTACCCTTAAAACATGAAACATCAATTCTGAAGTATGAAAATTACAACAGACGCTCATAAACTTAACGGCGTAATTTAAGCCACGTGAAGAAAGAAGGAGTCTCTGGCAACGCACTCAACTCAAGGGTTTGAAGTATTTTAAAGACGAGGGCATCAAGTCCATGTTATAAGAACTAGCGGAGAACAATTTTGTTTAATATTTTAAAAAAGATAGGCCTTTGTTATTAAAGTTATGTTTTATTATCAATTATTACATATGAAAATAATATCACGGAGTTCATATAAAAACTATAATGTGAACAGCTAGCTTAATGTCGTTACTGTTAGTACTACAATTTCTTAGAAAAGGAGAAAGTCAAGTGTATTAATCCACTTCAATGGACAAGTGTGAGTTGGCGGATGTCACCTTTTGTAGTCTATTGTACCTCAAGACTATTTCTTTCGTCTGAAGTTCAAGCTCAGTAGCAATATAATCTGTGCTTCTTGGAATAGTATCATGCGTATCTACCTACTTCCCAAGTTATCTCTGCTATATGTATATATTTTGTTACTATTTCGATTAGTTTTTGTTACAGTAAGCGATCATGAATGTATTTTAGTTTTCAGATTGAACTTAAAAACCTGAAAAAAACCTGATCTGTATTGCCTCACTTTAAATTAGGCTCCATTAGGCGGTCTTAATGACTATGAGCATTCTTTGCGAGTCAACTCTCCAGTAATCCCAGGTCTCTGTTATGGGATTCCGTCTTGGTAGGCGCCACCCCAACTCCGCTGTGCAAACATTACTGTGTTCTAGTTTAAAGGGTGCTGTATGCTAATGAAATTACTGGGGTAACGAGATCTAACAACTAACATCTCAAGCCGATGAGCGCAATGTGTTGCTGAATATACTATCTTAACCAGCTCTATATTGTTATGTTTCAGCTTATCACTTATCATTAGTGGAATGTCCAGCTCGGTCATCGCCTTGTTTGATAAAAAGAAAAAGTCAACTTAGGAACCACTTTCTCTGTACGACTTTCTGCTTTAGCAGGTAAAGAAAAACAATAAATAGTTCTTACTTATAAGAACTAAAACTACTTAATACTTCTGCCTTAATAAATTGTGCTAGCAATTAAAATTTCTTAATATGTCATTCCCCATAATCGTTGGTGTGAATAGAAGAGATCGCGAGGAGCATTCGCTTGTGACTTGCACCAAAGTTAATCCGAGGACTCATTCGCGGAGGAGCGCTCACGTAAGGACGAGTGCTCACCAAGGCGTATCCGTTTGACGAGCGCCACTTACTTTGCTTCATTTGAACGTCATTTTAATATCTGTCCGCTTTATCATCTGATCTCGCGCTCCTCACAAACTGGAAATTTCATTTGATTTATTGCCGCGGGGTGTTCGCGTCGCGCGCATTTATTTTACATGTTAATAAAGTAGTGAATAGGAATCGGGTTTCTGGTAGGAATGATTAAATATAGGGAAATTATTAGGTATACACCGGTATATGTATCTCCAAGGCTGTTTATCAAGGTATATACCGCCGCAGTTCTTATTACGAATTAAATTTTTTAAGAGTAATAAGACAAATCAGAAGTATTCCTCAACTCCTTGCTTGATAATATAGAAGAGCTCTAATCTAAATAGTATTGAGGAGATTGGTGGAAAGAAACTATTTGGAATCACGAGATTAGGATGTTTTACCACTTTTTGCTGATTTATGTATACATCCATTTATTTATTTTCATATATTTGTATATATATATTAACCTGCTTTTGTATTTTTGTACAGAATTGTATGTATAAGTATTTATAAGTATATATCATATAATTACTATTATTATTATTATTTAAGCTTTAATCATTATTTTCTCACTCAACCTACCACAATATCTTCCACCTAGGTTGACTGGTAGAGAATGCCAGTAGGCATTAAGTCCGCTTGTTAGACTCAAATTTTAAGTGTTGCAAATTTTTTTACATAAATAAAAAAATATAGACATACATACATATTTTCCGCTTACCATCAGGTGGGATCGAAATCAAACGCTAGTCAATATTACTGGTGGTAAGTCTCCGGTACCTGAGACCGTCTAAGTAGCTACAACTGCAGCTCTTATTTCTGCCGCCAATTAGTATTGTACAAACATTACTCGGTACCGGTTTGAAAGGTGCTGTATGCTAGTGAAATTATTATGGTAACAAGACAACACCTCACGTCTTAAGGCGACGAGCACAATATGCTGCTGAGTATCTTAACCAGCGCCACGTTGTTATAGGCAAGCGTATCACTTATCATCAGGTGGATGTCTAGCTCGTCTCCTCGCTTTATCAAATTATAAAAAGATACATTACTTACGAAATAGTACTTATAAACAGCCCACTTAATACTCACTTGGTGCCTTCTAACAAGGAGAAAGTCAAGGTTTATCGATAAGTTGGCCAGGTGCAGGAGATAAAACATATCCAAGGGAGATATAGTTCTCTGAACTCAATGAAAAAAAACGAATCTGAAGCTTTTGCTCAATGAGGATCGAACCAGCACCTCTTTGAGACCAATAATGAGTACTATCGCATTAAAAATTGAGCTAATATCGTTTCTAATGTCGAAAATAATTGACAGTAGTATAACAGCCTCTTTGGGGTAATGGATTAAAGATTAAGTCGCTGGTTCAATCCAGGTGCCACGTATTGTAGAGTTTAGTTAGTGCCAAGGTTTATTTTAACCGCCTACGTCACTGTTTTTCTCATACTATAAATATTCTGCCATAATAACGAGTATGTTCTGATCGAGAACTCTTCACTGTCCACATTTTGATTGTCTTTTAGCTTATAACGGACAAACAAGCTGGAAAGATGAAGCTTCTATCATTTTATTATCCGGGTCTCTACTACCTTATAAGATTATTATATGCCAGAGTGATCAAGGAGTAAATTTTTGTGCATTGGACAATAAGGTCATAAGTTTGAATGTCAGAGAAAGTTTTCGTTTTTGCTTTTCCTCCTCCGTATCCACTGTTCTATTGTCGACCTTTCATACCTTTTTAACCGGAAGAGCTATAGATCTTAAATTTCGGATTTCTCCTATCCTTATCTTGTACTTCATTTTATCTTGAAAGAGTATCCATTTAGGTCTCCCGGTTTAAAAGTGACAAGCATGAGTATTTAGGTCAAAGCATCGGTCTCTTTTATGCTGATGAATTAAGGTAATAGAGATACCCTATTTCTAATATTTTTTTAAATCAACTAAGCATTTTCAATATACCGCTTTCTTATAATAAAGAAGCATTAGGAGGTTTACATTGCACAATATTGTGTTTTATACTTTGTTCATTACTAATCATTACCTTCTATCATATTGAGAATAATGTTTTTCATTATGGTTATATTGTTTACTAATTGAGCAAAGTTCGATTAGAATTGTCGTATAATTGTCTTAGTGCTAATAAACATTGTAGATGTGCGATTCTGCGGGGGCGATAAAGGTAACCGGCCGGAACAGCACTATCGTTAACTAGTTCCCTGATATTTGTTCGTATTGGTGTTTCTACTCCGCTAGTATTAGCTCCGACGACTTCTGCGCTCTCTCTAGTTACTGATACCTTATTACAACCATGCAACGTATATTAATATTCAAATTAAAATTTTTAGAATTCTCTAGCTCTTCTCTAACAATCCCCACATCATATCTAGAAGGAAATGAAGACGGCAGACAATTTAATTGAATACATATTTCAAACGAAAGAAATATTCAAAGAGTTAAGGAAATGTGAATAATAATCAGGAAAAAAGAAAACAAAGAAGAGGAGAAAAAGAAAATCTTTTGAATTGATTAGGCAAAGAGGCTAGTGAGACATTCACCTGATAGTAAGTGATACGCTTGTGCATACCAACATGACGCTGGTTAAATTGGTATATACATTATATTGACCTCATTGTCTTGAGACATAAGGCGTTGTGTATCGTTACACCAGTAATTTTACTAGTTAAGAACGCCCTTCTAATCTGAACGCAGTAATGTTTGCACAGTACTCTCTGTCGGCTGCAAAAGGAGCTGCCATAGACCTACTTAGACAGTCTGACCTACCATCAGTGATTAATAAGGTTGAAATTGAGTCATGTAGTGATGATTTACTAGAATTTGTTATGTTTTAAAATGTACTTGTATTAATGTAAAGTAATTATAGAATAGTAAAGAAGAAATATATGTTGCGTTCTTCAAGCTACAATTGTGATTGTTAGATTTAAATTAGATGGTAATAAAACGGTATCTAATGCGGTGTGATCAATGCAAGTAGGTGTATGGGTCCCGATAGCTGTTTTATACATCGTGTGGGTCTCGGCTCCGCAGCTTAGGGACTCCGAATACAAATTGGTTTAGTTATAAAACTGTGAGCTGTATGCACATTTTGTAGTCTCCGGCGTACTCTTTAGTGTAGTTTTTGCTTCTTACTCTATTGACTACCGTCACTTGGGGAATCTTGGAGTGTTTAACCAATTTTCTGAGAATTGTCGGCGATATTGGAAACGTTGCAGGAAGAGAAATGACCCTTTCGAATATTTTACGCTGTTTTGCTAAGAAAGCGGAAATCCAATTATTTTGTGGAAATAAATTTTGAATATTTAGAATATCAACAACAATTAAAGGAACGCTAAATGAAATCATATTTATATAGTATATATATCGACTGGTGCAAAAAGTATTTCAAACGTTTATGCACCGAAACGTACTTGACTACAGAAAAACTTTATCTCGTCTTGATAACGTTGGAGTGATATGAATAAAATACACTTGATAAAATCGGAATTATCGGTTTATTTAGTTTCACATGCCTTTGTAGAAAAAAACCTGAATTAGTAAGAAAATAGGTGACACATAAACTAAAGACATGAAACTTTGTGGTATTGAAGTTGACAAAAAATTACTATACAAAGAGCTATAGTTTTATAACTCACAAAGTTACTATAAAACTTTCAGTTTCTTCTGGTGTCTGTAATCTTTTTTTAAATTGTTTGGCTAGTAAAGTTACTTAACGAGACTGAACATTTTATGTCTCAAAGTGAAGAGCGTAATGTGTTGCAGTATATATCATCATAACTAGCTCCTCGTTGTTATCGTCAAGCATATAATTTATCATCAGGTTAACACATTGTTGGTCTTCTATATAAATATGTATAATTACTCCAAAATACTTAAAAATGTCTTCGTTAAAACATTTCTTCTACTTTGTTTTTCATATCTTTAAATAATTAGGACCCTTCAAACAATACTGATTTTGTATCTCAGTTGTTTCTTTTATTACTATGGTCTAACTTTATTATATCTAATACTTATGTTTCACTAGGTTAAACGACAATGAGGTCGTGGAAGGTTAAGTGTGATCGCTTAGAATATTCTTGCTTTCACATATCAACAGTTGGAAACTTCCTACTCAGTTTAAACAGAGTTTTTTTATTCTTCGAGGCGACGAGACGAGCTTGGCGTTCACCTGATAGTAAGTGGCCAGCGTTGAAGGAGATGGTCCAAAACCCCTCAGTGTTGGGGGAGGGCTATGTCTAGCAGTGTACGTCTATGAGCTGATGAAGATGAAGTTGTTTTACACCGCACCATTGTGTTCGTTGTCTTAAGACACAAATTATTATTCGACGAGCCGACTAGATAAGTAAGGCGTTCACCTGATAGCAAACGATATGCTTTATCAAGTGATACGCGTGCCCCTAACAACGAGGCGCTCGTTAAGACAATATACACTGCATCAAATTGCGCTCACCGTGTTGAGGCCTCGCGTGTTGTCTTGTTACCCCAGTAATTTCAGTAGCATACCCATCAAACCGGAACACAGTACTGTTTGTCGACTGCAATAGGAGCTGCGATGGTATCTACCTTGATGGTAACCAATAATAAACATTTGAGATTAGATTATACTTTGATAACATCTGGTTTCCGAATCAAAAAAGGTACCAGCAACAATACAAATAATGACATACATAATGATTATTCTGTTATATTATATGCCGTTTTAATACATGTATGTATTGATATACATTGATATATAAAAGTAATTTGTGGGCAAATTTTATAATTATAGAACAAGTGGAAAGTTAACAAGCGGTTGGCGAACTCGGCCATTTATCAAAGGATCTAAAAGAGCATCAAATTAAAGGCTTTGGGGTTAATTTACCATGACATTTTGGGGTGACATTGGCCAGCCCTTTCCATTGAAGTAAGGCGTTATATCGTGAAATTATGCTAAACAAATATATAAAAGTTAAAACTAGTTTAAAAAATAACTAGTTTATCAACAAGGATCTAATCGCAGATGTTTACTAATCTCATTAACAATATGTAAATAGTTAAATAGTAAATAATAGTTTTTCAAGGAAAATTAAAAAAATATGTTAGGTTAAAAAAATGTTTATTTAACGTCCTTATAAATTAATACAAATGAAAAACGTAACAAAACCCGTAAAAGGAGACATATTAACAATTGTAGTCATGCACTCTTTCTCGTAAGCCTCGATATCAAGCCCGATGTCTTGACGAAGATCGGAACTAATTCAGCCTTGAAATATACAATGAATGTAAAAGACAAAGAAATTACTGTTTGAGAGCTGTCGTCATTCTATAACTTAATAACAGGAAATGTTGTCGGTTCCCGCAAGTTATACATTATGTAGAAAGTTGATATCGAACTTAGAGGAAGTGTGCTTACTTAAAAATGATAGAGAGTATAATATCACAGCGCGCATTGGCAGATTTTAATGCTTCCCGTGGTGGAAGCCCCAGTCTTTGTGGTCATGGTGACCGCCCTTCTTGCCATGATCGTGATGGTGATGATGATGCTCCTCGTGGCCGTGGTGGCCCTTGTGGCCGTGGTGGTCCTCATCGTAATGATGCTTGTCATGATGGCCATGCTTGCCATGATGATGCTCGTGATGGCCGTGTTCGTGGTGTCCTCCCTTTTTGTGCCCACCGCCGTGTTTCTCGTGATGTCCGTGATGGTGACCGTGCTTGTGGTGCTTGCCTTCCTTGTGGTCGTCATCGTAGAAGTGATGGTCCTTGTGGAAGGCGTCCTTGTGGTATTTCTTGTGGTAGCCGTCGGTTTTCTCTCCTTTGTCGTGGTGCTTGTGGTGGCCGTGTTTCCCGCCTTTGTGGTGGTGGCCGTGCTCGTGATGGTGGCCGTGATGATCGTGTTCATCCCAGTGCTTTTTGTGTCCGCCGCCGTGTTCGTGGTGGTGTCCCGCGTGGTGATGGCTGCCGTGGTCACCGTGTTCGCCTTTGTGATGATGGTGGTGTCCCTTGTGTCCTTTATGCCCCTTCTCTCCGTGCTCGTGATGGTGGTGACTGTGATGCTCCTTGCCGCCGCCTTCCTCGTGGTGGCTGGCTTTGCCGCTCGCGGCGGCTACGAGATCCTTTTCCTCCTCGCCGAGTTCCCTGGCGTACACTGCCACGAGGCAGAGGAGCCCGATGGCTAACACAAACTTCATTTTGTTGTTGTTGTTGCTGTTGCTCTGTACTATCTGGATAACATCAGGTCTCTTTTATAGTCGATCAACTTCAGATGAGGAAAGTATTCCGCAACCGACGAGCGCAACACTTCAGGGACGCCGGCGCTTGCCCGCCCGCTGGAGCGTTACGCGACATTTCCAATTGTCGTTTGTTGTTAATCATTAAACAAATTTACGACACCGATGTGGGTCCCAATGATAAAGGTACAACAATTAACTAGACAAAAACACAAAAGGCATTGCGGTACTTTTAATTTCTTTTTAGCGATAAATCTGTGTCTATAGTGTCTACTGTTGACGAGAAAATAGTCAGAGAAGTAAGGTTCAGAAAAGAATAAGCAGTATTCCAATAAGAATGAAATAGGATAAAAAGTACGGTAAAAATAGTTTTAGGCTTTTAATTTTGTCTACACTTGCTGGGTTTTGACCTGGTCGTATATGCCCTGCCCATAACTATGCAGCACAAACGACATAACATAACTTTATTCTCGTCGCATTCAAAAATAAGATGTTAAATGTTTTCTTAGCAGAGGAAACATAAATCTTTGTAAGTTTACTGATGGTAAGTCAAACATTAATTTACAAATATTACTATCCTCCGTATTGAGTGGGTTTGTAGTTAGTGTAATTACAAAAGTAACAAGACTTAATGTCTCATGTCAAAGGCTATGACGTTTGATTGACGTCGAATTCTTCTTTATTATATATAAAAAAATCGCACGAGTTAAGTTGTTTTAAAATAAGCTTGTTAAGCAAGTCGATTTTATGCTAAGATTACATCCGCCAAGTTACACATAAGCGATGCGTCTATTATTCGGAAAGCCGGACGTAGACGAAAAAGCAAATAGGAAGAGTAGAGCAGGGGAACAGGGGGAGAGGGTTAATTTGCATTAAAGTGGAATTTTATTATCCGTTCTAACAGTAAGGCAGTAAGATAACTGATACGTTATTCATAATTTAATTTTATTTTAACATGATAACTATATTAGTACAAAGAGTTATAGTTAACTATTAAGTTGTAAGCGTTTTAATGATACTTTTAGTCTTTTAGCAATGGCTTTGGATGCACGGTTTTAAATTTACATTAGCTTCCTCTTTTCGTAAGTTCGAAGGTTAATAAGAAGAACGTACTTATCACCCCTGTCCAGCTTTTTCCATCAGTTAACGGTTGATGTATGAGAAAATCTACTGTTCTACCTTGAACGTCTAACTGTTGACAATGATGGTCATAATATTAAAGAAAAGTAGTTAGTTAATGTAATATTGTATAATATAATTGGGTGTAAAGGGTCGCACACAACAACTCACGAGACTACTCTATACTAATCAACAAACGAGGCTTTGGCTGCCCATTAACCTGCATTGGGCCAGCGTGATGGGAGATGGCCCAAATCCTCCATCATTGGAACAGGCCTATGTCCAGCAGTAGATGTCTACCGGTTCATGATATATTTAGTATTATGTAAATAATTAATAAACGGACATGTTAACAAAGTTAATTATTTAAAAAAATTTAAACTACGTTTTTGTCTAACATAAACAATAGAAACTTTCATCAAGTCACTTTAAGCATTCTTAAGTGAATGACAAGTTATCAATAGCAATTGAATGAAGGAGAATACGTCACTTGACTGAACACAGTTAAAGTACATTCAACTCAAATTAGCACCATTGCCAGTTTGGCTGTCAAATGCTAACGGTTTATTTACTAATTTTAACTTTTATTCGTTGGCATCAATTTAAGTGGCATTTGTTGATTTTTAACTATGTTATTTTTTGTTAATATATATTAGATACTTTTGTGTATTTCCTCATTCGACTTTTGTTTTTCTTTAGTCTTTATACGCTTTACTTTCTCTATCTACAATAAGCTAATATAATCATCGTCATGATCAGCCGATAGACGTCCACTGCTGGGCATAAGCCTCTCCTAATTACGATTGAATTAGGACCGTCTCCCACCACGCCAGCCCAATGCAAGTTGGTAGAAAACCAGAGTCTCGTTTGTAGTTTAGCAGGGTGCATCACGAGGTGAGTTTGGCTTAGGCCCCGTGAGTTGTTGTGTGGGATCCCTTACATCCAGTTGCTGTGTAAAGGTTCGTAATAATATTATCATCCTGATTACGATATATATAAAATATCACTCTTACCTGGCCTACCCAGGGTAAGCCCTACGCTATCAGATGAATGTCGTTTTACTTGTTGCTTCTTTATGTAAAACAACGTTGTCTGTTCCGACAGGTATATTAACACATTCACTGCCAAACACTCGGATCCGAGTACATAGGGTCCGTAGTTGTGTCTCCAAATCAGGTTTGAAAAA
>DWLS01005126.1:0-13053 GCA_018246255.1 Pachliopta kotzebuea | reverse complement strand
AAGAAATTTGGGAAAGAGAGAAATAAAATAAAGAGAGGAAAATAAATAAAGATACCCAAGACCCTTACCCACAACATGAAAGGGAACGAGTATTAAAAAAAAAAACAGTAACTATTCGTCTGATAAAGAAATTTGTTAACTACAAAATAATTAACTACGCTGTTAGAGTAAAACTTGGTGTAGTTTTGTATTTATTTATTCTTTATTTACACTTACACATATGTATATATGTAATAAACTATTTAATAAAAGTAACCGTGTGACAAAGGAAAGCATAAAAAAGAGTTCTCTTCCAGCATACCCTAATAGGAATGAGAAACTATTTTAATTATTAGTGTAGGTGTACCGTGTACTAGTAATAGTAACATATAAGGAAGGAAATACATCGCAAGTAAGCAAAGTTGTAAATATAAAATATGCAACTAGAGGTGAAGGTAATAGTCATTAACTCTCTTCTTAAAGATAAGTAAGGAGGTACAGGCGGATATCATGGAGAGTATTCAAGAGTTTCACTGTTTTTACAGTAAAAGAATCACTGTACCGTTTGGAAGAATGCGTTGGTATTTTGAGAAGTAAAGATTTAGAGGAGCGACATTGAGATCCGTAAGGAACAAGATACTCGAAGCGTTCACAGAGATATTAAGGAGCGTGAGGAGTAGTAAGTAAAAAGTAAAAAAAAGGTTTTTTCAGTGTAGCCCTGTACTCAGAAACGTGGTCAAATTTACGCAAACCAAAAATAAATCGTATGCAAAGATTTCGGATACGTTCAAGTTTGTTAAATTTTGCCTCTGTACCGTCAAGAAAACATATATCAGCATAATCTATATGGGGAAGAAGAAACGACTGAGTAAGCAATATCTTCCTTTTTAAAGGAAAAAAGAACTGGAGGCGTTTAAGAGACTGAATAGAGTAGTTAACTTTTTTGCTGATGTTATTAATGTGAACAGACCAGGACAAGTGACTGTCAATTATAAGACCTAAGTTCTTAGCAGCATTCATGTATGGGATTTCAGTGTTATTGTACAAAACTTTAGGGAGGTTTGTATTAATTAATTTATTAAGAATGTATAAGTTCCCGATAAGCATAACCTGTGATTAGTGATAGTTTGTTGAAAGTAATAATGAATATATATGGTAGATATAGCTGTTCTCTTAATCTGGATCAACTCACCAGAAGACATCCAAAGTGCTTCAACAAAATATATCCTTAAAAATCTGGCTTCAAAATCATCTAAATCAGACATATGTAGCGTAGTATATTTATTATGTATCTATATCTATTTATGTATGTTTGTATTATGTATGTAATTCTTATGTATTCTTATTGTTATTTCAGTGTTCGTATTTATTTGTATGTATATATTGTATAATCATTTCAAATTATTTATTCAAAGTTTTAGTACTTACCATACCTCACCTCTCCTCTTGGGTAGTGAATGCCTTCTGGTATTAATACTGCCTTTTGTTACTTACCCCTTTTTTATTCCTTCGCAAAGTTTAGGAATTTTACTATATCTTCATGTATTTACTTTTTATATCTTCAAAGTATTAATTTAGATTGATTACTATTTTCATTCCAATTTACGTTTCTCCTCTGCATATGATATTTTTGTTCTCCTATTACTTTTATATTCCTTCCTTTTTTCTTCCTTTTTGAAATTTACTTCAAAGGTTATACGATAATCAAAGTTAAAATATAATCAAAATAGTCTAATTACCAGTAATAATGCAGGTGGGTATCGGATACCGGACGCGGCAGGCGCAGCACCAATCAAACTAAGACAATGTCGTGAATCCGTGATCCACCCTCGAATAGAGAGGATTAGGCAGTATTTACTGCAAATTAACCCAACAATTGATGACCAATTGATCGTCTAATGTGCGCATATGGCCATTATATTAAATCAAACAGGCCCGGATGGCACTCAGGATACCTGAACAAAGACCTATTGATTTAAGAGCGTGCTGCGGCACCGGATTGCTTGTAGCTTGTTTATGTAGATTGACGGCGGTTTACTGCTAATATAATTAACATTAACACGCAATTAATTAACAATATAACCTGCGATTGTGTTAACCGTTCTAATTGCTTACTACTCAATTAAGAATATTTAAAAAAAAACTACCACTTACTATCTCATATAAGACAAAGTTAAATGTATCTAATTGTATATCGAAAATTATCTAACTTTCAATACGTTTATCGCTATAAATAAGGCTACATTAAAAGTCGTGATAGCCATGATATTTTTAACAGCCTTTCACTCCGAAGGTACAGGTTCGAATCACCAATGAATGTTTTAATTAATCTGCAGTTAGTATAACACGAGGAGAACATGAGGAAACCTACGTATCTATGTGTTGAACATCCGCGCTCGGACTAGTATGTGGAATGGAGAAAGCAATGCCAACACCAATACATTATGACTACGATTCTAAGTAATGAGGAAGTGCGACTTAGAAGAAGATTGTTAATATTATAAATGTTGATTATGTGTGTAAATTGATCACCGTTAAAATTGAGCGCTTGCTCCATTAAATATCCCCAAATGTACCATAAAGCGGTAACACAATAACGGGAATCCATTACCGAATTGTTTGCGGGCGTAACAGCGAGTGGCAAAGCGCGCGAACCGCAAAGCAAGCGCGGCGTAACAAAGTTTGCGAACCGGATTGAACCGGATTACACCGGCCGCCGGCGGCTGCAGGCGGTTAGAGCCGGTTAGAGGCAGTTAGTCAGGTGAGATCCCGGCGGCGGGGCTTACTGCTGTTGCGGCGCTAGTTGAGTACGTATGCGGTTGTGAATACTGCAATACATATATTTTTATAATTTACAAATATTAAGGTTATAAACAATATATTTAACTTACTTAGGTACTTTTTTTTTACGTTGAGGAGATGCCTTCACGGGGCTTTCCTACTCCATTCCACATATCAGTCCGACCGCAGATGGTCATGACATAGATAAGTAGGTTTCCTCACTCTTCTCCTTCACCGTCAGAGCACATAGCATTAGTTAGTGTTATACTAACTGCATTAATTGAACAATTAATTGGTGCAGACCGGATTCGAACCCGGTAACTTCAATAAAATCAATACTATTCATTTGGTATTTTTTTTTACTTACAGTACCCTAACCTATGAGTTCAAATTGGTTTGAGCACAGTCGCACATAAATAGTACGGTAGGGTTCAGTATAAATAAAAACTCCATTGATGATTTTTCTACTAAATTGAATACGTACAGTAATTTACTTAGTCCGTATAATTCAGGGGTCGGCAACCTGCGGCTCTCTGTATGTGAAGCTGAGGCTCTTTATATGTGAATCTAAGGCTCTTTGGTTCCCCATGCAAATATTATTTTATTAAAAAAAATATTTTGAATCGTTTAACGTTGATTAGTTACCATTTTTTTTTCTATAAAAAATTTTTTTTTAATTATTTTGTTGGTAAGAAGAATAAATTGCGGCTGTTTAAAAAACTATGAAATTTTGTATGTTGTAATTTTTGACTGTTCCGGCTTAAAGGTTGACGACGCCTGATCTAATCCAATGTTGTTTATACTGAGTAGTATGGATGAAAACAAAACCCGGTGAACAATTACGGCGCACCCTTTTAGCTAAATGTGACGGCGGGGCCCGTAGAATCGCAAATGTCTCCAAATGGTCACCGTAAAGATACCGACACGGCCAACTTAATGCAGCGGGCTGGTTGATTTGGATCATTGCACCGGCGGGCCCCAGCCAGCTTTATGGACTGCGCAGCTTCTAATTGCGTTCTGTTTTCTTTTGCCACGCTAGTAACACTAGACAAAGTTAGGTTTAAAAAAAATATCCAAAACTGTTTCCCGAAATACAACTTTTACTCCTCCCAACCACAGACCAAATGAAATGTATAAAAATGTGTTTTTTATTTGAGAAAAACTAAAGTAGATAATTAATCGAGTAAGAATAATAGGTATGTGATGTATCTAATTAATTTCACTAGCTACAACCTCCTTAAAAGGGAACACTTTAGTATAACAGTATGTAAACAATCACCTTACTTTCACCGAATAAATGGATTTTGAAAGGGTTTTTTTATTCAACTAAACGAGCATTACGAGCAAAGCTTTCATATGGTGGTAAGTAATAATGTGACGCTGGTTAAGAAGGTACAGACCGTACCATATACCGCCTTGAGTGTTAAATCTCGTTACCCCAGTAATTTCACTGGCATACATCACCTTTCAAACCTCAACAGTAATGTGTATTGATTACTATTTGGCGAAAGAAATAGGAGCTGCGGTGGTACCTACTTAAACATTCTCCGGCAAGAGACCTTCCACCAGTAAATATGAATACCTTTATTTAGTAATAAAACAGTTAATTGATTTATACCATTGAAGTAGTAAACAAGCCTACAACCTGCCTGATGGTAAACAGTTACCGTGGCTTATAAACTAGCAGCACCAGAGGCACCACTGAGCGTTGTCGACCCCAGAAGAACCTAATCACGCCCTTTGAAGAATTCCATTGTAGCTCTATGGGAAAACCTCGGCAGGAAGTCCAATCCATAATAAATTTAAAAATGAAACAGTAAATTTATGTTTAGTAGTAATTAACGATTAAATAATTTCCTTTGTATTATTAGATAGTAGTAAGAAAATCTTAATCGATGGCAGCTCTTGCGATGTCTTAATGTTTGATTGATAGTCTGCCCAAAGTTTAACGTTCCAATTCAAAGTAAATCGAGCTCTAACTAGCTAGAGCCGGCTCACACCGGCTGCGGACCGGTTTAAACCGGTTAGTACCCGGACACGCCGGTGGGCGAGTTTGTTTTGTCACTTACTTTAATAGTTGGGCAAACGTTTAGCGACTCTAATTGAATGGAGTGTCTGCTCCTGATATTCCAGCTCCGCACGTCACGGAGAATCCGGTGATTAGCGCCGGAGGAACTTGGGGCCACGGAATAAGCTACTTAGGTTACGAACGTGGCTAACGGCTTTTATACGATCCGTGCAAGATTTTACCTTTCAAAGAAAGGGGTCAAGATTTTTTTTTTTTAAATTGAAGCTATTGGATGAGGAAGATCCTTTTTAACATACTCTGCCCATTGACAATGAGCTGAACTCCTCCTACACTTGGAGCTGGAATAAAATAAACCACTGGTGTCTGTATTGGTGATAGATCTCTGTCGCTCGAAACCGTCTAAGTAGGTACCACCGCAGCTCCTTTTTTTACCGACAAACAATAAAGTGTATTACTGTGTTCCAGTTTGAATTATTGGGTTAACGAGAGATCATCTGCTGGTGGAGCAGTTTGTTAATCAACAAACAAGGCTCTGGTTCCTTACCAACCCGCTTTAGACGAGAGACTACCCCCACTGTCGGAGAAGGCTTTATTTTGTAGTTATGAAAATCTGTAAGAGGTACCCTGTTTCTTAGGTGGAGTCAGGGTTATGTGGGATTTATACCCACTAAATTCTCTTCGGTAGTCATAGTCCATGCATTGCGAAAGGCTATGTGATCTCCTACGGAACTTTCCGGTGACTCCCTGCACTGCTGCTGAGCACATCCTAGGGAGAGCTGGTACCCTACCCAGCATAAACAGTATGCTGCGACTAAATACGAGACTACTTCGTATTTATCATCAGCTCCGGGCTTACTCAATAGATAGTGAGGGCCCCACCCACAAAACCCTTTCAGTCTCCTTCTACAAGCAGGGCTTACCTTAGTCCTATTCTTGATAACCCGAGACTACAGTACTAATGGAGGAGGCCTGTTTTTTTATTTAAAGTTTCTCCTTCGTATTTTGTGTAAGGGTCTTTGTTTTCCTTTATTATTTTCTGCGCCTCCTGTTTTTAATTTTAAAAATAAATTAAAACTTCTTCTACGGGAGAAACAGTAACACTACCAACATTTTTTAGTGGCCTGGAATTTCCCCTGTATCATTCCAATTATATTTAGAAAGGATTTTTTTTTCTTTTTCGGCAGGGGGAAATCCTGATGGATATCCATAGACCCGGACCGTAAGGTATGCCCAACTCTGCTCAATAGTTGGCTCAGCAGCCTACGAACTAAAACCCCCTTCCGTTTAAACTCCTATTCTCTCTGGAACCGCTTGTGTTTTACTTCAGGGAAGTAATGTAGTAATGCTGAAGCGGTTCCAGAGAGGATATTTAGGAAGCTGTATTTGCTAATCTTAACGGTAATAAGTAGTTTATGCCAAAATCTCGGAGCATCAAATTAATTTTTAGTGACTTTCGCGACTAAACCAGCGGGCGGTAGTTGAAAATCAGTGATTCCTCCACCTTCAGCAAGTGAATAATTCACTCAGCTGCGGCCTCTTGTACCACTGCAACACATACACAATTATATTTTAAGTGTACTACATAGAATGTAATTAATAATATTATTGTTTATAAGTCCTTACGTCTGTCTATATGTATGTATGTCTGATTTTTCTTCTTGTTCAGCAGAGGAAGTCTATCGGCCGATGATGAAACTTAAGTTTGATAGGGTTAATTTATGTGTCCTTTATAACATAGCTTAGAAGTCTAATTTCGAAGTATCAGTTTAATTTAGTCTTTTGACTATGTCCAGCGGACGTGTCCGTACAAGTTTGGGTAAGGTTACACAATGCTTATCAGGCCGGAGTAATCCTTGACGCGGACGTCAGTCCAACCCCAAGGAAAGCCTGAGTGGCGTCAACAAGTCGTCAGGATTAGCGGGGGACCTTCGTCCGGCTGACGTTGACGCGATTTGTTAATGTATTTGTTGAATCCTCCTGATCCTCATCCAGTTGGAAAAGACTTCAGAGATAATAAAAAAATATGTTAAGAAACTTGTTGAAAACATATTTTATATCTTTTTTTTATTTGGGGATGAGAAAGCCGTTTACCTGATAGTAAGTGATAACGGCACTCATCGTCTTGCTACTGTCTGTTAAGTCTCGTTACCGGAGTAATTACACTAGCATACAGCACCTTTAAATAAAGCCAGTATTTTTTTTTGGTCTCTGGTGGTATCTTGCTTCTGGGAAGTCAGGGTTATGTGGGATTTATACTCACTAAAACCCCGTCGGTGGTCATCCTCAGTGAATTACGGAAGCCCCGGGATCTGATTCTGAACTCACCGGTGGCTCCTTCTCCTGCTGCTGAGTACATCCCAAGTAGAGCATTTACCACTGCTTGGTCACTCAAAAGACAGTAAGGGCCTCCACCTTCAAAGCCCTTTAAATCGCCTTCTACAGACAGGGCTTACCTTAGTCCTATTCTTGATACCGACGGTCACCTGCATAAAGTATCCAACACCAGTAAAACATAGTATTAATATATTAAATAAATGTTTACCTGTTTTTGACACATGTATGCTGTAGCAAGCGACACGTTGCCCATAATGGCTTAACCGTTTTATTTTGTTTAATTAATGGCCCAAATGTAACCGCCGGCGTACAAATCGAATCCGGGCCCGATAGCTGAGTGCAAGAAGGGTGGCCCATTAATCATTTCATTGTTGTGCCCGGGTGACACCGACTCCGGTTGTACGGTGGACTCCTTGACAGGGATCAGGCCGGCCTGATGGGATCCGTATTCTGGGACACTTGGTTACATTGTCGTCTAGTAATACCGATGAACATCCACTGCTGAACATAAGCTTGTCCAATAATTTATCATCATCACCAACAGCTTGGCAGTCCACTGATGGACATAAACGTCTCCCTAGGAACGCGACTTAACCCAGTTTTTAGGTATACGCTTTAGGTAGTTGCTTGGTCTGGTTAGGTCAGATTGGAAACATGTCTTAGTTTGGAGACCACGCTTAAGCCAACATAGCTCCGGACACCTCCTGACTATTCTCCTTCTAAGTCGTATTCCCTCATGACTGAAGGTCGTGGTCATCATGTACTGAACCACACGATGACTTCCTTGTCAGTTATAATGTAGTGGTGTTGACATTGCCTTCTCCATTCCACATAGCAGTCCGATGAATGGTCATCACATAGATATGTAGGTTTCCTCATGTTCTACTTCACCGTCAGAGCCTGTGATATCTGATTGGTGTTATACTAACTGCATATAAATTGCATTATTCATTGGTGCAAGCCGGATTTGAACCTGACACCTTCAGAGTGGGAGACCAGCGTTCAAACCAATAGGCTAGCACGACTCCTATATATATAATGGAAGGATTTGGGCTATATCTTACCACGCTGGTTCAACAGGAATTGGTGGCGGAAGCCTCGTTTTTCATGAGCAGATGAAGTTGGCTTGGGTCCCATGAGATGGTATACACAGCACCACATTAGGCTGTAAGTCTCGTTACCCCAGTAATTTCATTAACATACAGCCAGCTTTAAAACACAGTAATATTTACATTACTAATGGGCAGTAGAAGTAGGAGATACGGCGGTATTTACCTAGTCGGTCTCTGGCAACAGATCTACTACTAGTAAGAGTATACTAATATGAAGGTCTAGAATTATATTTTTTAGGAATTGTTTGATCCTTGATTACAATTAGTGTTTCTAGTAATATTACCTAGTACTCAAAATGGTAACAGTTCATTAAAATTAATGAGGTCCGCCGGCCAGAATACGGCCGCCGAGTCGCAATGAACAATCACAAACGAAAGGTCCCAGACAAAAGGGGACCTCCTTTGTGCCAATGAAGAATGGTCACCCCGGGCACAAATCCCCCCCACCACCACCATCACCGCTAGTGTGTTAGTCGTTAAATTAATTTCAGTCCACTCTGTCGCTAATTGATTAACAACGTTGACGTTTTAAAAATGTACCGCAACGGTTCCATATACGGATCGATAGTAGTAATAGTGTTGTATTATTGGTCACAATTCTTTTACTTTCAATTCACGTACAGTTATTATAACATCACCTAATACCACGTGATATAACGGTGAAGGAGAACATGTTGAGGAAACTTACATATCTATATGATGACTATTTATCAGACTAGTATTCAGAATGGAGAAGACAATGCCAACACTACTACATTATAATTGACAAGGAAGTCGTCGTGTGGTTTATTGGATATGATGACCACGACCCTCAGTCATGAGGGATTACGACTTAGAAGAAGACATTAGCAGCTAGTGGATACTCCTATTCTAAGGGTAACAATCGCCACAAGGCTCTGGGTCCCAATCAGCAGTAAGCTAGAATGGTGGAAGATTGCCTAAATCAACTCACTATTATAGGAAAGCAGTGAACGATTACTCTTCTTCTTTCCATATTTCTGAATGTTTAAATTCAAAAAACGCTCACCAGCTCCCTTACTTCTGAACCATATAGATCTTATAGACAACCTGGAGAAGTTCCACGGCGTGATGCAACTCCACTCCAGCATTTTAACCAACCAAACAGTCGTATCACTTACTATAAGGTATATGGATATTTGCTCATCTCTTCACAATATAAATATTCTAACAATTCGAGGTTAAGTATTAACCTTAAATGGTTAAAAAAAACCTCATCAGTGTACTTACAAACAGTAGTAAACTCTCGTTACCATAGTAATTTTACTATCATACCTTCAACACACAGTAATATTCCCACAACTATTTGTATGTAAAAGCTGGTGGTGATATCTATACGGTCTCTTTATTCACGTGATTTTTTTATCATGCAAAGGTTAATACTTTACCATAATCGCAACTGGTGTTAAGTGGTGTTGTGGTATATAGTGGTGAAGCGTATTAACCCAGTAGATATATTCACTATAGATTTAAAGACGTCCACGTATTTGTACGGGAATACTGACGCCGGCAAGTTGTTTCATACATTAGCTGTTGTTAATAGTATCGGGCTATCAGGAATAGGACTAAGGTAAGCCCTGCTTTTTGAAGGAGACTGAAAGGGCTTTGACGGTGGAGGTCCTCACTGTCTATTGAGTGAGTCAGTGGCGGACAAGTACGAAGTGGTCTCGTATTCTGTCGCAGCACACTGGGGAAGGCAACAGCTCTCTCACGATGTACTCAGCAGCAGTCCAGGCTGGTAACTTCCATAGGAGATCCTATGGCCTTCCGCAATGCACATAGGATGACCAACGAGGTGGTTTTACTGGGTATAAATCCCACATAACCCTGACTTCTTTCAGAAGCAGGGTATCTTTTGAAGATTTTTCCGCTACCAAACAAAGTGTTCTTATTATAAGCTTCGTATATTGAATGATAATTTCGTCTTTTGAACACGTTTATTTATTTTTATTCATTCTTCTTTAAAGAAGGACAAGGATTTAATTAAGCTCTAGTCCTTTCTTTCCATTTTTATAAATTCCAAATTTTTTCTGTCGTACAGTTTCTCATTCCTCTCTTAGTATTTCATTTATGACACTGCAGGCGATTTTATTTTCAATGTTTATAGCCATACAATTTGATGCATGTCTTAAATCACGTGATATTAGGTGTTATACCAACTGCATATAAATTTATTTGTGCAAGCCTGATTCGAATATTGTACCCTCGGAGTGGGAGTCAAGCGTTCAAACCATTAAATTGTCACGGCTCTTCTTTGCGGTCGTTGAACTGAATAACGCTGGAGCGGGTACGGATTTGTAATTAGAAAATGAAAAACGGCTGGTAATTGTGCGAGGCGGGAGTTTAGGCCATAAACATGCCGCGGCTAATGCAGTCCCCGGTGGGCCGTGGGCCCCGATACCTGCCAGGATAAGCGCTGAATTTTGATAACTCGCCACCCGTTAATGGCAACGGCTCAGCTTAATGACAACGCTAATGTTTCAGCAGCGGACCACAGCACCAGTTCACACTCAACTCACAGTGAGGGGATAATCAACAACACATACTGACTATGATAGGTTTTTAATCATCCCCCTTCGTGTTATAAGGGTCTCTTTACTATCTTCTCTATACTTTCTTCCTTTACACTATTTCCTTTCTCTACTTTCATCACTTTCATGCTTTCTATTTTCCTTTTACATTCATCTTTTTCCTTTTCCATTCATCGCTTCAATAAGTTTGTCCGCTTTTGTATCTTTTACTTTATTTTGTAAACAATCAGTCCTGATCTTTTGTACGTTACAATTACTTTATTTATACAATTTTATTGCTTATTTTATTTATTCAGTTTACACAAACATATTGATATTATTTTTTCTTTTGTAGCGTTTTCGTTTATGTTGTGAGTAAGGGACTTTCTATTTATTTATTATTCTTTCTCTCTCACACACATATTGTTTACATGATACCTGTTAAATACATTTTTATATGCTATAACTAAACAGTCCATTGAACCTTCCCTCTACTGGGCCCTCTACAGTAAAGAGACTTCATTCATCAACCATACCGTGAATGAAGGCCAGCTTTCATGAGACATAAGATACATGGGATCTCACAGGTTTTACTGTTGTTGGAGACCGTTTAGGTTAGTTTTTCCCAACCTTCTTTGTTTCATGTCTCGCATTTGAGTAAATTTTTTTCTATGCCTCTTAGCCCTTGGGATTTTTGAATAGCTTCAAAAAAAGAAAAAATGTGTTAGAAAATTTCTCAAACAGTTTCAGATTGCCTACTAAAGAGCCTACGCCCACTGGGAAACACTGATCTAGGTAGGTACCACCGCAGCTCTTATTCCTACCGCCAAATAGTAATATGCGAACATTACTGTGTATATTGAAGGGTACTGTGTAACGTAAAGTAACGAGACTTTACGTATTATATCTGAAAGCGACGAAAGCAATGTGCTGCTGTGTATACTATAACTTTATATTTAACCAAGCGATTTGATACATGTTTTAAAGCACGTGATATATTTTTTTTAATATATTCTTTTATTTCTCGGACTATAGTCGGAGACCTTTTTTGCTTATAAAATACTTATTTGTTTTTATAATTGTTATCAACTAATCGCAAAAGCCGATAACTGTACATTGTTACTTGCTAATTATTTTTATTTCTTTCAACAGCATCCTGTGTAACCGCCATAAATTTTAAAAGTACTTCTTTATTATGCGACATTATTATTTCGCTTAGATTCTCTTTATCCTCTTGTACATTCTCATCTCTATATCTGTCCTATACCTTGAATACTTTGGACAATCTATAAGGTGCATAATACTTTTTTCAACGTTAGGATCACAAGCACAAAACGACATGTCTTATATAAACACGTGATATTAGGTGTTATACTAACTGCATGTAAATTGATCAATTCATTGTTGAAGGTTGGATTTGAATCCGGCATCTTCGGTGTTGGAAGGCCGGAGTTCAAACCAATGCTATAAGTATTGAGTGTGTGTGGACCAGGTGCAGACGTCTATCGACTGATGATGATGATGATATTTTAATCACAATTATATGTGACTGTATGCGCAGGAGCAGGCGGACGGTGCCCGCAGCCGGCGCGAACGTCTAATACTAATATATCAGGCGTCCGGCAAACGGCGGCTTATCAATTTATGGTCCCATTGTATCGAAACTTGCTCCCCGCCCGGTGCAACAGACGACAAACTGCACAACTTGCAACATAAATTAAAACGTGAGATATTTACAGCACCGCCGCAATTTAGATTATATTCAATATATGTTGTAAGCAGTTTACTAACGCAACAGTAAAGCCGTTTTGCCGCAACCATTAGACGTATACTAATAACATCAACATCATTTTGTATGTACAATTCACTTAACTATAAAGTCAACTGTACTGTATACCATGTTGATAAGAGCCCTATCACTTAGCATCAGGTGAACGCCTTACTCGTCTAGTTAGCTCGTCGAATATAAAAGTGTAGTAATAAAATTATTTTGAACTGATGAATGAAACTATTAACCCTGGAATCGAATCGAGAATTTTCGTGTTGTAAGTCAAACGATCAGTCGCTTTGTCTTTGCTTGACCACGATTCCACTTGGTCTTAAGTGTCAATGTGGTCTGTGGTGGTAAAGCGCATTAACCTAGAAGATACTGCTATATATTTATTTATTTACACTTTATTTGTATAATAACAACAAAAAGGAAAAACATTATTTACATGAGAGACACAGTAAACAAAAAGGCGGACATAATGCCACAAGGCATTCTCTCCCAGTCAACCTTTCATATTGT
>DWLS01005125.1:0-13054 GCA_018246255.1 Pachliopta kotzebuea | reverse complement strand
CTGTTGTAACACGAAAGCGAGCGCCCTCCTCTCCCCTCCTGTGTATAGCTGATGTGGTGGGTGGGGAGGGAGGTGGTGGTGGTCACATCGCTTGTCGCCACAATCTACACGGCCGGCGGCGCGTGTCACCGCTCAGATACTGCTACAGGCTCCGCTCGTTGGATATTCAGCTCAAACCTTAACAGCACAAAGCGCACTTCCGCAACCGCCGGCTCAGCCGGGCACGGAATGTAGCGGTTTATTAAATCGGCTATCGCTACTAAAAATTATTTTCAATTATGGCAGCTTTACAAAATTCATAGTCATAATTAATTATTCGGTATCCAAGTAAAGATTTACAGCCAACATTTTGATGTAGCACCGCAGATTTAAAATTGAAAATCTCTAAAGCACTGCAATCTTGAAAATGTACATCTCTTATCTAAAATTAGTATTAGTCATATCTTTTGACATCAGTTCGTATACCCGTAGAAATTGCAAGAAAGTAGGTTTAAAAGTTTTGGCTACAATAACCACGAATAGACCGAGTAAACATTTTGAAATTGGTTTTACGGTACGGACATTCGTATTATTCAATATTAACATTAGAATTTGATATTTCACATTTCTACGTTTGTGTCCAAGCTGATTTATCCGTAGACAATCTAAATTAATCACCTTCGCTATCCCCTTGCAAATGCCGATCGTTTTCGCTATAGACTACCGGCAGGAACGACATTGGGGTAATCACACGATTTGTTCTTCCTGGGGTCGATGTTCCACCATACCACAAACAGCTAACCGAAGTTGAGTACGCTTCAAGCACTTTCTTTCATGTCTTTGGGAGCACCTCATCAGTTTATTGTCTATCCATATCGTCTACAACTGGTGTTGCTCTCTATACTGTCTCTGTACTCAACTGGTATTGCTCTAATCGTAATAGAATAGTTGTTTGAACGTCGGTGTCCCACTTCGAATGTACTGGATTCAAATCCGGCCTCGACCAATGAATTAATCAATTTATACGCAGTTAGTATAACACCAACTAATATCAAGTGATTTAAGAAGTATCAAATCGCATAGCCAAAGTTATTACCAAAAAAAACTGATACTCTTCAATGATCTAGTGCTGTGTTAGACAATCTGTAGTATATGTGTAAATGTTGTTCTTCACTTCTGCTTTCTGTTATAATACCAACTTATATATATTGTTGTATACGTAAGCAGTAATAAAAGCTACTGTTGCTTCCTGTATACGCTTCAATATATTTCAATCAGTAATATTGATTGAATATTTAGTAATAAATTACAAGTACTATGTAATAATTGTTGGCATAAACGTCAGGAGCGCGCGCGCCTGATTGATTGCGCCGGGAGTCAATTTGCCGGGTTATTGCGCGGCTTAATGCCGAGCTGACTGGACCTGGGACGATAGCTTCCTGAACACAGCACCACATATATACACTAGACCTAAATATTATAATGCTGTGCATACTGACCCATTATAACTAGCCGCTGATGAACATTTACGTGCTACATAACAGCAGCTTTTGGATCTATTCTATACGACCGACGCAGCTATCTATTAATTTCAGAGGAAAATTTAATTTTCTAAACTCAACTCTACAATTTCCTACATAAAGAAAATAGCAGAAAGAATATTTATTTTCTAAATCTAGACTGAAAGAGAAAATCTTTTCTTTGAACGATGAGATAACAGGGTAACTTCATAAAAGTTTATATAGTTTAATACGCTGCTAAACTACGATCTCATTTCATAGAAAGCGAAGATGGATTTAGTTGATAAAGCGTACAAATTTAGAAGCTTATTTATTCGTCTCTGAAAGGACTTCTCACAAAACCTGAATGGAATCACCGCCGCTGGATAACTGTTCCAATCAGAAATTGTTGTAATGATCATATGATTATAGAACAACTGCCAAATCTATCCTTGTTAACATAATTACGTATTTCCCTTTAAATATATCTTTACATTCACTTTCCACTATGTCAAGTGGCGCGCTAATTAAAGTGAAAATTAATTGGGGTCTCGTTTCCATTTTTAACTCTTTCATAGAAATGTTTGCATTCCCACTAGCAGATACTTTCGCAAACATTGGGAAATAACCGGATATTCAAACGTAATCCGTGACGCCATAAATCGGCGGGCTGACGGACTCCCGCGACACCTCGTTTATGAACCGAGTTATTTATGCTGACACGAGAGCACTCCATGGTTTTTTTTAATAAAACATATTCGCAGTGGCTTTGATCCGAACCGGACGCGGCGGCCGCTTCACGCTTCTCGGCGGAAAGCATCAAACACGTTTTTTTAATTTCCTCTCTGGTGACAGGGGATGCGATCACCTATAGGGATTAGATGGTATTGAAGTTCACAGCATCAGAACGGACGTTTCTTCTTTAAACACAACGGTGAGCATCATTACACTAGTAATTGGTGGTAGGTTTCTTTTGCCGCAGATCGTCCAGGTATGTACCACAGCAGCAGTAATGTACAAACATTTGTTCCGATTTGAAGGTTGATGTCTGCTAGTAAAATTACTGAGGTAACGAGATTTAATATATCTCAAAGAGAGCGTAATCTGATGCTGTGTCAACTAGCTTTAATAGCTGTGTTATGGGCAAACGTATCACTTACCGTTAGTCGAAAGCCTTTCTCGTTTCGACGAATAAAAAAAATATTTAATTCGTATTTAGAGTGTATTACTATTCAATTTTAATACGATACTTTTACACAGCCAACCAGTGTGCTCTCTGTGGAAGACGTATATCTTGTCAAGCGGGAACAAATTGCCTGATGCTGGGCTGCAGCCCGCGCCGGCACCGCTCTCCGCCGCCGATGCGTTGTTTGCGGGTGCAATTTACAATCGCTATTTCCTAGTCCCGTGAACAACAGGAACACGGCCAGAACGAACTGTTCGTGTACCTTATCGTCAGTGAATACAGTTTAAATTTACACAGCGGTGTACGAGCCGGCACCCCACCGGATGTGTCTCAAACTCAGTGATAAATTGTAACAGATTACATTTTATCTGTATCGCAATACTGTATGTTATCTTACGTTTCCTATTACCATATAATAAATAATATTAAATTAATACTTGGTATATCATTTACAGAAATCTCTCGGTTGTCTCACCCATCAATCAACTCGGAGCACTTATAGAATCGAAAACCATAAAATAAAACAAGATAAGAACTAGCTCTGTTGGATAAGAGACATATAATACATGCATAAATAAGATTAAAGTGGTACTCATCAAAACTCCTGACCAACACTAAACGAATCCCGTAGAACACATAAAGGAAGTTTGATATAAATTTCGCAGCGGACGCGAAATATACCAACGATAAAGTTCCCATAAAAGCACAAGTTCCAGTGAAGGCATCCGATAGCGAACGGGGATGTTTTGCTTCGTGCCGTGTATTTCTAAAGCAGGACGATCGCTGGCACAGCTCGACGCTGCAATAAAACGTAACAACTCCTTTTGAAAACTGCTCCTAACTGCAGCACGCGGCCGACATTAACGCAGCGATAAATTTCAAAACTACCCGACCGGTAGCCCGCTTAGAAAACGCACAACATACTCGTACATGTGAATCGTACACATATAAATACTATATCTTATTACAGTTTAAATATTACGATCGTATATTGAGAAGAAATTATATGATAGCTGTAGTAATCGCTCAGCAGTAACTACTTCTCTAGATATATTTTCAAGGCGAAGGCAACATCGTTAACATGTATATATGAATATAGACATACTTTTAAGTATCCTTATTTTTTAAATTAATTTCTCATCCATTCTTTTCTTAATCTTTTACCATCCTTTATTTCTTTCATCTTTCTTCTCTTTCATTCGTTGTTTTACAATTCCCGTTCATCTTCTTCGCATCTGCTATTTTAACATAAGTCGGCACTATTATAAACTATTCATCTATATTTATTTCTTTATCTTAACTATTTTTTAATACTTTTACTTCTTATTATATTGCTCTTCTTTATTTGTTTTCTTTACAGTTCTTGTTCACATTTAAGTCCTTTTTATTTTATGTTATGTTTGTTTTTTCTAACTGTGCTTTCTTTTTATTACTTCTCTAACAAAATTCTTAAAATACCCGGTGACTTTCGTCTTTACTCATCAGAGAGGCGATGCTACCAGCACTTGTCACCTCTCTCCTTCACCAGTTATGTAGATATTTTTACGATCATCTCATCAGTCTTCATAGTCTGGTGTATCAGTAATCAAAATAACTGGTGTCCTTTCGTATCTGTATGGCATAGGGTTCGAACATCTTGCAGGATGCAGTGTTTCAAATTGCTTATATCGTCAAACACTGAGTGAGTAGAATGCGTCTGGGTTTAAGCAATATATCACACACACTTTGCTTCAGGTGAAATTAGTTCCTACTAGCCTCTTATTAAAAGTTTCGTGTGTATGTCTCCTCTACGTTCCGGCTGCGGGTCCCCTGATGTAGTTTCAGTTGACGCAAGTATTTCGTTTCCCCGCCGCGACCAAACTGAATTCACTTAGCCCACTTTATAAGTTCGCCAGTTGTTCGCCGGCGCACCGGCAACTTCATTACAGAGAAATTATAAACAATTTTATATCGCGCAGGGAAGTTACAAGCGGCATACTTTATGAAAATTCCGGAACAGAGGACAAATTGTTATAATTCGGTTTCAAACTGCTTTTATTCTGTAATTCCCTTTGACTAATTATATACTAAATTTAACAAATTAGCAAGCATGTCATTATTATCATAGTAATTGCTTTCGTTCTCAAGGTAGTCAAGTTTTAATGAGCGTAATAAAGCTTTTTAAAAAGGACAAACAAATAAAGAAAGAGGCAGTGATTATACAGACACTGACTAAGAAACTGTCTGTCTACTAGTATTCTAACTAATACTGGTGACGCTCATTTGAAAGCTATCACAATTTGAAATACTAAATTTTAAATAGTAGTGGTCGAAGTAGTTGTGGCTCTTCCAATACATGGCCTAAGTATGAATGTCCTCACGCCAAGTTAATGGTCTCAACGTATTCTCAAGTTTATCTTTAGTTAGCCTAAGATCGTTTCACAGCATCACATTGCACCGATCGTGGCCCAAACTGGATTCAGCTCAACCACGAATTTTATACGTCGTTATTTGATCGGCAAGTAATTTTGTACTACTATCTGGACCTAGACGATGTTAAATATTGAAAACCTGGTCGTTAAGCAATAAATACACTTATACATTGTAAAAAGAATGTAGGAATATTTCTTCCGTCAGTTTCCTGTCGCAGTGCTTGCTTCGTATGAATACGTATATGTAATGTTATCGCGCGTCGGCGCTGCCTGGATGGATGGCTGCCCGACATACAAAAACACATTTACCAATATCATATGTATTAAGATGAATGAACAGGTCCCAATAGGAAGGTCGCGCCTGCCTCCCCTCTTCCATCAGATATATTTATATTCAGCGAAGCATGTGCGGGCGATCGTTTCGTATGTGAATTCCAGCGAGCGAGTGGAGGCGCGCTCCTGGCGACGGCTGGCTGGAATATAGATAATATGCAGAACGGGATCCATTAGGAGACCCGCGAGCTCGTACACGTGGGGCACGCGGTCCGCCTGATTGAAACAAATTAGCAGCTAGACCGAAAAGAACCATGTTATATGTTTACCGTGGGTATCTACAAATCTGATTAACGTATCATATAAATTATATTAATAAATTAACAAACAAGGAGAGGTGTAACGGGCCCCAAACAACACATCATGGGACTAAAGTCGAACTCACCTCCTCGAAGATCACCATGTTAATCAACAAACGAAGCTCTGGCTCTCCACTAACTTGCACTGAGCCAGCTTGGTCGGAGACGACAGAATTCCTTCACTATATGGAAGGCCTATATCCAACAGTGGACGTATATCAGCTGATGAATGAATATATCGGCACTATAAAATTTTTATCCAAACAGCTTTTTCTAGTGACAAAAAATGATGGTTAGATATAGTCCCATGTTCTTCTGGCTGGCTCAGTACGGGTTAGTGAATCATAACACATACTTAAAATTATAATACAACAATATTTGCGACATCGTTCGTCAGTTAGGATGCTGACGTGTACCATTATTAAACAACGTAAAATAATTAATGAAGTTTTGAAATGAAATGAAGCAAAAGAAATCTTCTAAACAAAGGTTGAAGCCTGACAACGTAGTCGCAGTACACACGTAAACAAAACAAACACAATGGACGGGCACAAAGGCGCGACCTCACAAATATTTAAGCGCGCGTCCGACTGGAATAATCGAAGTCGCTTCTGCGATTTGGTACAATGTGAGGGTAATGAAGGGTGCGAGGGGGCGGCGAAGAGCCGTGTGAAAACTATTTACAAGCCCACGCGTGGGCGGGCGTACCAGCGACGCGTGAATCCGCCCCGGAGTCCGCAGCCGGCTGAAGGCAACATTTTCTGCGTCATCGAACACAAATGCCTCTTATAAAGATCTGTAATACTACAGACGGTTACTATCATATTTATCGAATATACTATATATGTTCTTCTGATCTCTTCTACCGGTTTCTCTTCTCAAAATCTGCTTTGCTATCTGTGCTTTCACTTATGAGTCAATTTTAACATATTATACCTCAGAGTGATGCTACATAAATTATGTAATCAGCTTTCATTGATTTAGGCTAGAATATCACAACAGGTTATAGATTCGTCTCGGTGTTTTGATAGTTAAAAAAATTTTCGTGTTTGAATCATGATAATGTTACAACAAATTTTTCTTATTTGCTAATAGACATCCACTTCTGATAGGCCTACCCCAATAATGAGGAGGATTGGAATATTTCCCACCACGTTGACTCAATTCGGGTTGGTGTGGAGACAGAGATTAGTTTGTTGATAGGTTGCACCAATAGCAGGTGAAGTTGACTTGTGGATGACAGAAAAAAATATAACTTCTCAACTTTATCGATTTATTTGACAAATTGGAAACGACGTCGTAATATGTATACTAATTTTATTCTGTCAATAAATGTTAATAAAGCTGTTTAGTTGTCGGGGTAATGTAATGTATCGGTGTCGGATATTAGCTGTCGGAGCGTCTCCGCGATGTTTCACGGCCGCAGGAAATTGGCAGGAGTTCTTACATTAGGAGCCGCCACTGTTTACACCGGCACTAAACTTACGAGACGATGAAACAGAAACCGTACCGGTGTATACTAAGAAACTATGAACATAAACCACCATGTCCCTTATATGTAGGAATATTGCGTTACTCATCAACAGCGGCGGAACATCTCGAAGATCTCTACGCCGATAGCAGGAGCAGGAGTGAAGGCTCTCCATAGATGGACTTCTAGACTTACGATCTAGTATAAATCTAGATCGGCGTTGAGTTAATAAAAAAAAACGTTAAAGTAACGAATATCTAGATATATGTAGACTTTATCTCTTTACACGAAAAGCGTAAAGGTCCCCGATTTTCATTTCCTATTTATTCTTCTGACAAAACTAAATGAATGGGGGACGGCAAACACTCGGATTGTGTTTCCGTCACACTTCTCAGGAAACGGAACGTGAGAAAAGCTGCACCCCTATCCACTGTCGGATAACATTTGAACAATCCATGTAATTCTTTTACAGAAAATATCTAAAAACCTATATGGAATGAAATAAAATTCATTGGAATAAAAGACCACCTCAAACAGTGGACATGGTGTATCTATTACACACAGACTACTCATTCAAATCACGGCTGCTTTTGTTAATAAATTTTGGGCAGTAGTATAATAATATATTTATTTATATTAGTTTCGTATTTGTGACTTCTACTACAATAACATTTTCGTCATCTGTCAACTCATCAAAACAGCTTGTATTCACAATAGAAATCGTTACAACGAAAGCTTGAACAGAAACAATATCAATCACACATTTCCATTTGGGGTTTGGTAATCAACTCCCCTGTCATTCGGTTTAGTTAACGGAGAACTATAATAGTTCGCAACTGCTGACGTGATTATTAACAACGAACATGAACTAATTTAATATGGTTTAATGAAACATTACAAAAGCTTTCCTATCTCATGGTAATTTATCACGTTTATACAAAGTAGTTATTGCAAAATGTTTTAAAGATTTACTGTTGTACATTGATTTATGTTTATTTCAGAATAACGTGGAACTGTGTAATAAATAAACAAAAACTTCAGCTCGATTTTTGAATGATAAGTAAACACTGTAATGCGAAAATGTGATATGTATTTTTTGAGATATAAAGGTATGAGCCGATAAAAAGTTAGTAACAATATTAACGCGCGCAAAGTGAATCAGTCATTCATTAGGTCCCGGCAGCGCCCGCTTATTGGATTGCGCGCTCCGCTCTTTATGGAATTCATTCCGTCACCTCGCAAATGCAAGCCCGCCTTACATTATGGAGACGTTAAACAAGCACCACCTGCCCCCACCAGCTCCACCTGCCCCATCCCCACCACTTATCCACCTACTCGTTACAATTCTGGTTTCAAATAGCGCTCCTTTTACGTTAATCATAAAGGTAGATGCAAGCATATTCATGCAAATTTGTTAGGGAGAATATGTAGCAAGATAATCCTAAAATCTGAATTTATTTTCACACTGTTGTAATCCAAGGCGAAATTTGTAAAGTTTCAAAAGAGTGTGTTGTTTGAGCACCTTCATTATGTTAGTTAACAGCAAATTCTGACGTGTTAGCGAGTGCGTGTTGCTAAGTGCATTAACTGCTATACAATATAACAATCATTTGACACCAAAATCAGGACGCACGGCGACACAGCGTATTGAATTAGGTATGTGCAAACCGTACATACACTATAATTTCATACAATCTCATTAAATCCATGCTTATGAGAAAAATACTGGGATTTATTGTTTTTTTACGTAACATGGTATTAATCTTTCCTATACCGTCAAATGTTACAAATAGATTGATTTTGTATATCATCACCTATAAATTAAAACTGCATTTACAGTAAAAAAAAGGTTATTTTAAAACAGGCATCAATTAGAAAAAAATTAATACGTACATATAATTTATCTAGATTAAAACTTAATATACTCGCATTCATTTCAAATAAATGAATATAAAAACAATCAAAAGGCATTCCAATATATGTGAAGAAGTCTATTATTTTCCTTTAACTATAAAAGGAAATTCAAAAAACTTCACACTTAAAAAAAATAACAGTTGTCTTTTAAAACGTCAATATTAAATAATATATTAATAACAAATATTCCGTTCTCAAACTTTGTAATAGTCAACTGAAATACTTACTTTTATATATGTTTTGTTTTATATTACTTTTCCTCCGATGCCTTAAATGAGGGTCAGTATTTGCCTTAATTCTCATTGTTTAATTCTATTTTTGTTCTTAAGTCTGTTACTACTGCTATTTACTTTTTACTTTCCTCCTTATGTTTAGGATGAGATTGTATATTTAATGTAGAATATAATTATCCTACTTATCAGCTATTTATTTTTACCACATACAATATTTATTTTGACACGTATTGCTTTTATATTCTGTGGTTAAGTTATCGTTTAAGACTATTTTAAATGGCAATCTTTTCACGAAATGTCAACGGGACGTACGCTATGCTTGGCGTCGTTGTTAATTTTTAAATCTTATATTTATTTTTTCAATTGGGTCCTTTAAATTTTAGTGAATAAAAGTGTTACTTAAAGTTATTCAAGATGTTGGTCTTATTTGAGACCTCTGCGGGTTACGCCATTTTTAAGGTAATCGGTAACACGTGTCGAATCTAACCTATACAACGAAAGCGCGTTCTTTTTACATATGGTTAACAAATATTATGCATGATAGACAAAAATAGAAGTGTTTGAATTTAACATTTAATAACCTAGCGCTTATAATATATTTGTTAGAATATAACCCTCTTTAAAACTACGATTCAATATAAATTGTTAGTTTACTCAAGAGAAAACAATTAATTTTTGACTATTTTAACATTATCGTGTAATTAATATTTCTCGACCAAATGCTCCTACTCTTATTTTAATACATAGACCATAGAATGTATCAAGAACATAAAAGAATTGTGGTGAAAGATCCCCCACATGGTGTATATACTTCCTAAAGTTTATTATTAATGCTTAAAAAAATTTAATATTTGATGTTAACTCTAAAGTATTATTTACAAAACAGATCTATTGTATGTTTGATAGTATAACACTTAATTTTCAATTAATACTTATTGATGAACAGTTATAAAACAGAAACTATAGTTTTGTGTAATGATTTTAATGATAACTTGTACTCTTCGAAGCATGTGTTTGTGTTTAAAATATTCTATTTGTAGTCATTAAAATGCTGCTGTGATTTTCCTAAAATTTATCTATCTTCAGTTCCCTTTTACAATATGTAAATAGAAGAGCACTATGTATAAAACAATTTTTGTTGATGATATAAAAAAAATATTTACAAGGAAACAAGATTATGCTCTGTGGTTTTCAAAGGTATTATTTATTTCAGCTGTTAGATGAATCAAAGTTATCACAGATAGATGATTTATATCAAGAGTTCAACACCCCGGAAGGTGCCTCAACAGTGTGAGATCTTTTTGTTTTTAATTTTTTTTAATACAGTGAAATAAACAAGATTAGATGGTGTTTTTTACGCAATATTCATTATATATACTTTATACTATATACAAAGAAGTAATTATTATCAATGTGACAAGCACCAATGACATGAAGTGCTATGTCAACAACATTTAATAAATAGTGGAGATTTATCCAGTTAAATTTTCTCATAACAATATCTAAACTCGAATCTGTATTAGCATTCAATAAAAAACTTGTATGTTAGTAGTATAAAATAATTATCTATTCATCATCATACACACATTCGGTTGCTGCCAACCGCCTTGCATAGATCCTGCATTATTATAATTTATGCAAATTGTAATTTTGTAAATAAAATTATCACCCTTAAATAAAATACAATGAATGAAAAATTAAAATAACTTATCTATTAAATGTTTTTTCTCAATTTAAGTGTTTGAATACACAGAACAATTATTCAATATGACTTTACTACTACTATCTTTGCAGTGTAAAACTAAAGAATTTTATCAAATTTGAAGATACAACAGAAGCTTTAGCAGCGACCACAGCCGCTATTGAAGGCAAAATCTCAAAAACTTTGAAAAAAGCCCTTAAGAAATATGTTTGTAAGGAAGTCCAAGATCAGCTTTTGGTAGGAGATGCAAAACTCGGTAGTGCTATCAAGGAAAAATTTGATTTACAATGTGTCTCCAACAGCAATGTACAAGAACTCATGAGATGTATCCGCTCACAAATGGACAGTTTACTAACTGGTCTGCCAAAGAAGGAAATGACAGCGATGGCACTCGGTCTCGCCCATTCATTGTCCCGTTACAAATTAAAATTCTCCCCGGACAAAATAGATACAATGATTGTCCAAGCTCAATGTCTACTGGATGATCTGGACAAAGAATTAAATAATTACGTGATGAGATGTCGTGAATGGTACGGATGGCATTTCCCTGAATTAGGTAAAATTATCACAGACAACACATTGTTCGTAAAGATTGTGAAGTTAATTGGTACTCGTGATAATGCATCTAAAACTGATCTGTCAGACATATTACCGGAGGATTTGGAAGAGAAGGTAAAAGAAGCAGCTGAAATTTCTATGGGAACGGAGATATCGGATGATGATATAATAAATATACAAAATCTGTGCGATGAGATCATATCGATTACAGACTACAGGGCACATTTAACAGACTATCTTAAGGCCAGGATGATGGCAATGGCTCCCAACTTGACGGTGTTGATTGGAGAACACATAGGAGCCAGGTTAATCGCTCATGCTGGTTCATTAATGAATTTAGCCAAACATCCGGCGTCTACTTTACAAATTTTTGGTGCAGAAAAAGCACTATTCAGAGCATTAAAGACTAAAAAGGACACTCCAAAATATGGTCTAATTTACCATGCACAGCTTGTTGGTCAATGTAGCACAAAGAACAAGGGCAAAATGTCGCGTATGTTGGCGGCCAAAGCAGCCCTGGCTACCAGGGTGGACGCTTTGGGTGATGATGTGTCTTTCGAGCTCGGAGCGGAGCACAAGGTTAAGTTGGAAAACAAATTGAGGCTGCTTGAAGAAGGCAATTTACGGAGGATCAGCGGCACGGGCAAGGCTAAAGCGAAATTCGAGAAATATCACAGTAAATCGTAAGTTAAACATTTAATCTACAACAAATACTTAAAAAAGCTACAAAAAATAATTTTCCTCAACTCTACTGATCATGATGAAAATATAACTACATTGCCATGTCAATTAACTGGTTCCTCTCTATGTAACGACAAAAACATACAAAGGAAATAAATTGTAGGTCAGAGAAAACTAATAGTACTTTTTTAAAGTTTTTCACCCAAATTCCATAAAGTTTAAAATGTATGTTTTATGTTATATTCTTTGGTTCACATTAAAATCTGACCACATTTTACAGTGAAGTGTTTCAATACCCGGTCGGCGGTGACAACTTGCTCGATAAGAAACCGGTGAAGAGAGAACACTCACCGGAAGAAGATGGACAAGTGTCTACTAAGAAGATTAAGTTGGAGAACGATGCAGAAGATGTGAGTTATAATTTTCATTCAAATTGTGAAATAAAAAACAAATTTAATCAATGAACTAACTGTGGGTAATGTGTGATGTGTTTGTTTGTTTAATTATTTTCTTTTTGTTTTAGGTGAAACCCAAAAAGAAAAATAGATCAGAGCCACAAGAAGAGGACGGACACGATCAAGTGGATAACGGCATAGAGGCGGAACCGGAAAAGAAAAAGAAGAAGAAGAAAAAGTCACTTGATAGCTCGCAAGCGGAGATAAAGACAGAAGTGGATGATGTCGCTCAAGCGGAACCAGAGGAACCCAAGATCGAGAAGAAGAAAAAGAAAAAGAGACAGTCGCAAGTTGAAAACTAACTACCTCTACTACGTGTACTATATGACTGTT
>DWLS01005124.1:0-13056 GCA_018246255.1 Pachliopta kotzebuea | reverse complement strand
CTTGTGGCATTATGTCCGCCTTTTTGTTTACTGTGTCTCTCATGTACATAATGTTTTTCCTTTTTGTTGTAATTATAGAAATAAAGTGTAAATAAATAAAATAAAAAATAATTATCTCAATACAGAAAAAGAAAGCTGCGGAGTTGTGTAAACACAAATACAATAACAAACGATAGATGGCAGCACTCGTGAACGCCATATTATCTTTCTAAAGAATATAATTTAAGCAAGAGGAATTTTTCAAACAGTCATTTAACGTTTATCGTAGACTGCATGTCTAGTCTATGTAATGTTTTTTTCGTATAATAAACAATGAAGAAAGCATTGAATTTTGAAAAAAGTGCTGTGTTCATATTACAGAAAATATCAATAAACTACATGGAAATATTACCCTTACGTGGTAAGTTTAGTATTAAGGAAATATTCAAATAAAAATATGGCTGGCCTTGTGAATAAATGGTTCTATAATAGAATCCAAGCCCCAACAGTGGGAACATTGTAGAATTAATTAAGAGCGAAAAATAATATGGACTGATTTCTTTGGATGTATTTTAACAGTTTTATCAATGCTAGATCATATTTTTACGGAAAAGTATTATCTTATTAATTTATTCTATATATGTATGTATATTATATTTATAACATGAAGGTTTATATCTAAGATTAATAATTTTCAGCGCAATCGATTAACTATGTAAGTGTTCCATGAAATTAAGAGCTAAATTCAGTTTAAGGACCGGCAAGCTATTTCATGCTGCGACTTGTATAACTTGATTAATTGCGAATTTATAACAGAATTTATCGCCGCCATATTGAATTTTCTATTGCTATAATTAAGTCTAGATTAACAAACGAATTCTAGTCTAGATTAACAACGGTCAATTGGTTGACCATCTCACCACTGGTGGTAGATCACTTTCGACGGAATCCGCATAGGTAGGTACACGCTGCTCCTATTTCTGCCGCCAAAAAGTAATTTGCAGACACTATTGTGTTTCAGTTTGAAGGATATTGTAATCTCGTAAAAATACTGGGGTTATTATTAGACTTAACACCTTACGTCTCAGCGAGCACTATGTGGTGCTGTGTATACCATCTTAACCAGCGCCGAGTTGTTATAACCAAGCAGGTCACCTGTTATTAGGTGAACACATTATTAAACACGTGACTCATAAATAAATCCCACACTTGTCCAGTAAGGTAGATAAACAAACCTTGACCTTAACACGAGGCGGTTAATTAAAACGAAATTAGAATCACCATCATTATTATAAACCACTAGACGTCCACTGCTGGACATACCACTCCTCCATATCCAGTCTTTTACTACAGCGGGTTAGTAATGACACACCCTCGTTTGTTGATTACCAAGATGCACCACCAGCAGGTGACGTTGGCTTGGGTTCCATGAGTATTTGCATGGAATCCCCTCCATCCCACACACCTAAAATAGGGAAAAAAATATTTAAAAAAATAAAAATCTCTATTTAATAGTTTATTATTATTCAAGTTATAAACAGCTGATTTTGTTAAGTTAAAAAAGACTCAAAAATTAAATGTTCACACGCGTTTTTGTGACACCACTGTAAGGTCTAACAGCGTTTTTGTTTTATTACCACTACGTCCTTCGAACCTTTTGAGGGTTATGTCATCTATCGGCCCATCAAATCTAGGAGCCGCACTAAAACTACCTCGGAGAGAGCCTTTTGCTTGTCAAAGGCCCGTTGTTTAATATACTTCATTTAACTTATATCAAAATTTGTAATCTCGTTTTAATAAGACATTAATTACTACTTTTGTGTAACTTTTGTTCGACGATGCGTCGGGACAAGCTACGCGTTCACCAGATTGTAAGTGATACGCCTGCTCATAACAACTTGACACTGATTAAAGTATTCAGAACATCAAATTGCGCCCGTCGCCTTGAGAGAGAAAGTGTTAAGTCTCGTTACCCTAGTAATTTCACTAGATTTCAGCACCCTTCAAACCAAAACGATACTGGTTACTACTGGTTACTGGACACGATCCTGGAAATCGGCTGCAAAAGGAGCTGCCGTGATACTTAGCTAGACGTTCTTCAGCAGCAGAAACCTTTTTTTTGTCGTGGGAGAAATCTTCAAAATATAACCTACTCCTGGAGGGAAGTCAGGGTTATGTGAGATTTATACCCACTAAAACCCCCTCGGTTGTCATTCTCAGTGCATTGAGAAAGGCCCCGGGATCTCCTACGGAAGTCACCGGTGCCTGCCTGCACTGCTGCTAAGCACATCCCCAGGAAAGCTGTTATTCTCTTCAGCACCCATAGTTTACTACTACAAAATACGAGACCACTTCGTACTTGTCTTCCGACCTGGGCTCACTCAATGTACAGTGAGTGTCCCCGCCCGCAAAGTCCGCGAAAACCCTTTCAGTCGCCTTCTACGACAGGCAGGGCTTACCTTAGTCATATTCTTGATAGCCCGATACTATAGAGCTAAGTAACAGAGACCTACCACCAGTACATAATAATTACTTTTGCATATCCTTGCCTTTTAATACGGAAGTCTCATGTTTGATACTTAGTCCACATTAAGACTTTCTTCACGTTTGTACTATCAACTTGATTTAATATAAATTAAGTATAAAATTGTTTAAATAAGATCTAATAACATCAATTAATATTATCTCCATCCGACTATCCAATTTGTATACCAGATTAGCGACCTATTTGATCACAATCACATTAAAATATCAGTAAATGTATGATTCGTCGATAATAATTGGGATTGGAGTTCATTTGTGAAGATTAAATCGTTTTCCGTTTATTGAATAACGATTACGAAGGTATTAAGTGACCAATTATATTTATTTTAATACAATACCCTCATTTTTTTACTTCTGTTTCGCTCTGGTTATAGATAGATAAACTCGTTATTGTTCATAATATCGTACAGCAAAGAAACTTGAATAACTAAACTTTCAATCTAATTGTGGGATGCCCTTGTATATATAAGCGATCTCTTTTCTTTCTTATATTTAGTCTTCTTCTTCTTTAGTCTATAGACGTCCACTGGACATAGCCTAACATAGGGATAGGAAACGTTCAAGTCGGAGGAATCATAAATTACAATTTACAAAATTTCATAGTTTTTGAATAGCCACAATTTTTTTTTTTCCAACAGTTATGTTGTCATAAGAGAAAGACCGACAATGAACAAAGAAAACACTTACTGATAAACTGAAATAGGAACCCGTTGTACTCGGATAACAGATCCATTAATCACATGTAGTTTATAAACTAACCATTAGGACCCATTGTATAACCTTAGTATATAAGAAGCTTGTATTACCAAATAAAATCAGTTCTCTCCCAGGTTTTATTAACTTAACGTCATAGCTTGGGGCAGTAGTCCCAAGCATGTAGTTTTTAAAAACCCTTCCACCCGTATGGCTCAAGCTAACTCAACTAAATAAAAATAGGTTTCTTTTTGTTCATCAAAAAATTATAATTATGTAATACATAATGTGTTTTTCATAGGAAAAAATATGGTGACTAATCTTCGTTTATCGATTCAGAATGATTTACTAAAATTATATTTGCGTGTGAAATTAAAAAGCCTCAGGTTCAAATCCAAAGAGCAAGTGGCTCACGAGCCGTAGGTTGTCGACCCCTGGCCTCACATAGCCTTCACCAATAATAATAAAGCATTCAGACTGTCTAACACCACGCTAGCCCAATACAGGTTAGTGGGGGACAGAGTCAGAAATCAACTTTCGATGACTTACGAAGCTGTTAAAATATAAATTAGTAACAAAATATAAGAAAATTCGGTTGCTATTGTGATATTGATACTAAATCAAACAATAATAATACTATTAGACGGATTTCAAGACAGACATAGATCAGACTTCAAACGATAAAGAGCTACATATATTTCATGATGATTGAGCCAGGACTGTCAGATCAGTCTTTGGGACCATGGGTGCTGTAGAGTACGTCGGAGGAAATAAGCAATTTAAAAAAATCATATTTCTAACAGCGTAAACAAAACAAATCCGCTTCAAAACAACCTGTTCTGTTTCGCAATGCGCTTTACGCAGAATAACTAAAGAGAAGAGGAATTATTAATTTAGACCTCGAACGATAAGTTTGTTTGCTAACTTTTGTGAATTTTTGTTTAACACAAAAACGTTTCGTTTACACTAAACTCTATGTATATGGGGTCCCCATTAAAAAACTCATGGAACCCAAACCAACCTCACTTCCCAACAACAACCCCCCACTGTGAAGTAGTGATATCGTAATGATTTGAACGTCGGCTTTCCACTCCAAAGGTGTTGGGTTCGAATCCGGCCTGCACCAATGAATTTTTTAATTAATGTGCAGTTAGTATAACAACTAATATCACGTGTTTTAAACCATGTATCAAATCGTGTTGCTATACATCTTAAAAAAAAACCTTCACTACTGACTATTGATAATGATGATATGTATATGACTTTTTTACCTACAACAAAAAGAGGGTCGTTTTCACGGCGTAAATATATACCTACTCTTTGACACCTTTCTGAAAGCTTTGAAGGTAATTGATATGTTAATTTCAATTAAAGCTTTGAATTGGTTAATTTTTTTAATATATTCCTTCTATTAACTTTCAATGAATATTTAACAAATAATTAATATTAACTTATACAATGAATATAATAAATTGTCATCTTGGATTTTACTACTGGTAGATCTCTGTTCCGGAGACTGTCTAGGTAGGTACCATTGCAGCTCCTATTGCAGCCGACAAATAGTTCTATGCGAACATTACTGTGTTCCAGTTTGAAGGGCTGTAAGCTAGTGAAATTACTGGGGTAAAGAGACTTATCTTACGTCTCAAAGCGACAAGCGCAATATGCTGCATTGTTATGGGCAAGTGTATAAATTACCCACAAGTGAAGACCTCGAAGCACATAAAAATATTAATACATTGCTAATATGAGGTTAAAGATTAGTTGGTGATAAATAAAATAATCAAGTGCTCTTTTTAGTAAATGGATAAAATATTTGACATATGTCCTCTATAACCTATTGTGATATGACCTCTAGTTATTTTAATACCTGCGATAGGGAGAGGGGTGGAAATGAATAAATTTTATCGTCCAAGCCATCCCCTATAATGTGAACTATAACTTATATAAATATTATAGCTTGCAATAAATTCTTGTCCTACATAAGCTAAGGGTGGCTCTTTTAAGCGACTTTACGACTGCATACACTTACGGGTATTATCCCTGAAAAATTACGTTATAAAGTTTTTAAATATTAGGTATGAGTATAAACAAAAGTTAAATAGGAAAAAAGCAGTAGTAGTAAATTTAATGGATAAGAAAAAGGACTAGTGGTTTGAACGCCGGTCTTCCACTCGGTATATACCGGGTTCGAATCCGGCCTGCGCCAATGAATTTATCAATTTATATGCAGTTAGTATAACACCAACCAATATCACGTGCTTCGATGGTAAAGGAAAACATCGTGAGGACACCTAGATATCTATATAATGAACATCCGTGGTCGGACTAGAATGTGACATGGAGATAGCAATGGCAAAACCACTCCATTATAACTGCCAAGTAAGTCGTTGTGTGGTTCACTACAGTTGATGACCACGACCCTCAGTCTTGATGAAGTACGACTTCGAAGAAGATCTCTTTAAAAGAACTTAATTCCAAACTCCGTCAAGTAACTTATGGTATTTCAAATAAAATAATCACTTTGTGTTTCAAAACACAAGTATATTTACGACTTCGAAAGCGACAAAATTTTTAACATACACTTAACTACAACAAATTCTAACAATTAATAGTAATATAAATCCTCATAAAGGTCGTTCTAACAACACCCTAATGACCCTCAAGTCATTAAAAATAACCCCTGTTTTTTTTTGTTTATTATGAGAAAATAGAAATATCCAACTTGATTTGATCGTTACTCATTCCGTAATCTATTCCATTTACTCGACGTCAATTACTCAGTCACGTAAAATACACATTCAGATAGTATCTCGATGTAGAAAAAAATCGATTATACATCAATTGAACGTAGAACAGAATAAAGAAAGAATACAAACATCCACAGTTTATGAACAAAGAGGTTCAGCTCATCGTCGGTGTTTGTGTCCAAACATGAGATAGTTTCAAGACAGTAAAAAAAAAGAAGAGTAAATACCATTTTACTAGATTATTGAAGTTTACCACCACTCAACACCTCATGGGTTTATGGGCTAGCGCTAATTTGATTTAAAAATAGGCCAGAAAGCCTTATACGATCAGAATATATCGTAATGGTCAATTTTAATGCTTTAGACACAAAGGTCATGAGTTTGATTCCCAGTGAAATTTTTCTTCTTTGTTTTTCACTCCTTTTCCACAGTGCTAATATTGACCTTTCATATCTTCTTAACCAGAAAAGCTACAGACTTTTTATTGCAGATTCCTCGTCTTTTTGTACTTTATTTTATCCTGAAAGAATATCCATGCAGCTATTCCGGTTTTAAAGTTACAAGCGTTACACAATATTTTAGTCAACGCATCAGTTTTTTTTAACGTAATGTATTCAGGTAATAGAGACTAAAATATGGCGATATAGTACCTCCAGTCAATTTTTAAGATACAAAAGAACTGGCATCTCAAATTAAGAGAGCACTCCTCAAACAGAGATGGTGCTTTTCATAAATTTGAAAAGACAATCCTTTTAGAAGTTCCTAGGGTTGATTGGATGGCAATATTTTCGAAAAACATGTTACTAGTAGAAAAAGAAATGATTTGATGTAAGGAAGTAGATTGACTTAAATACCATCAGTTGAAACGAGCATCTGGAAGTCTGATTAGTTTCTCAAGCTGACCGTCCAACTTTGAAGAAGGCACCTCATGATGATGATGAATAAATAGTGCAGCGTTTGCTTTTCTATTCGGGTACGCCTTTCGATTTTAGTTTTTAACGTGTTTTAAAAGAATCGCGTCGGACCGATTTATTACCTGTCGATAAGGAGCGTGATCAATATAAAATGTAGGTACAGGAGCACCCACGTACTGGCTACGAACGTGTAACAATTTATTTCAAAACGCGCTAGAAAAGTTTGGAGCAACAAAAAATAGACAAAAAATGTAAGTACACGCAGAAAGTTACTTAGCTTATATTTAATATTACATAAGCTAGAATTTTACATCAATTTCTCATAGTGTTAAGTGACATCGACGCCATGGACTGTGCTAAATACACTGACTTTTATGTATTGGCAACCGAAATAAAACAATGCTATTACAGCTGCAGTCAGGGTTAAAAGATGCAATACTACAAACCAAACATTTCGTACAGCCTCGAAATCAAACCAGAGACTACTGCACTTGGAGTATTATTTCTTGAGAGCTTTTCACATAACATGAATTGATTCAACAATAGCTTTGTAAGTTGAATAGAACGCTCTGTACAAATCCAAAGGCTTCAATCTTCAACAAGCTTAACCTTTTGGTGATGAAGAACTTCACGAGGAATCTGGCTAATTCCAGGAACACCAGCCTCCACGGATGTTTGACTTCCCCAAACTAGTACTTGAATAGCGTGGTAAATAAATACTATTTTCTCTCTTCGTGATAGAAAGCTCCTAAACTTCAATACCATTTAAGGGTACCTATTATTTAAGTTATTACAACACGAACCTCAATCGTCTTATGGTCTAGAGTATAGCGTAAAAACCTGAGCTCACAGGATCATATTCGTCGTTCCAGTATGGATAAGAAATTACTATTCTTAAATACTAATATTCTAAAATACTGGCTTCGCATGCTGCTACTCAGGACTATGACATAGATCATTTTTGATTTGATCGATTGATCTTTGAGGAATACGCGAATGAATAATACTTTTCTAACGAAATACAGTTCTTTATTTCTACGAGTATATATAACATATTTGTTTACCCTAGTAAGTTAATTCTTGTTACCAAAGTAATTTAGCTTGCTAAATAGCTGTTAAAATATAATCACAAAATAGTTTATGCTCAACTATATCGTGGTGTTTGAACGGCCTTCCATTGCGAAGGTACCGGGTTCGAATCCAGCCCGCACCGAAGAATTTTTCAATTTATGTGCAGTTAGTATAACACCAACTATTATAACGTGCTTAGAGAAGTATCTAATCGCGTGGCTGTAAACAATAAAAAAACTGTTATGGTTATCATAGTAGTTTCTTTGTAGTAAACGGTCTTTGGCATTGAAGACTTTCCATCAACAAAGGTCAGTAATTAATGCAATTATGTATTAAATTATCATTGCTGTAGCTCTAGATCTTGAATAAATTAGAGGAGAAAAAATCAGAGTTTTCCTCGACGACCGACATAAGCCGCTTTAAATCAGTCCTCATTACCATGCTGCGGCTACGAGCCACGTAGACGTTCGACACCGAGTCGATATTTTTTCGATATCCTGATTTATCGCCGCTGGTTAGCTCCACAAGTCATACACTTAGGTTAAGTTACAAGCGATAAGAGGGTAACGTTACATTTAATGGATCACTCATTATCGACGAAATCCCAGCTATAGTTTAAATTTGTTATAGTTATTTCTGTGTAAGCTAGTCTATACCTAACAAGGATATGCCACTCTTCTCTCTCCCCACCCCCCACACAAATAATCCTCTTTAGGTAGATAGCCTCCAGGTTCACAAAACAAGCCGATGATCTACACTAAACAAAACGAGAAACAATTATTTAGTAACTAAGTCCATAGACAGTACAGAGTTGTTGAATATCTTAACAGCTACCGAAAACAAAAATTGCACAATATTTGACTTTATATGACTAACTTGAATTTGTATCATAAGTATGAGATTTAAGCTAAAGCAAGTAATTTTTCAATAGTTTATAATTAACAATATAGTACCCAGTAATAAATACTGAAGCAACGGTTACGGGGAGGAACTTGTCCGTCTCACACAAGAACTCCCTTGTGTCTTGTTGTGTGTTGGGTTTAGACCCAAGCCAATCTTATCTGCTCGTGGTGCTGCTGATCAACGAACATGGCCCAGGCTACCCACCAACTCGCATTGGGCCAATATGATGGGAGATCCCAAATCCCCCATTATTAGGGGAGGGATATGTAGAGCAGTGCATGTATATAGGCTAATGATAAAAGCATGAATTGAACAATAATATTTATAATTCAAAGTAATCAATGTCAAAAATCAAAAGCAAAATAAAATATATTTTATATAAAAAATATATTTCAGTTCAATCTGTACTTAGGTAACTGGCAAAACACTTGTGTCAAGTCTTTTTATAGCTGTTTGCACAAAACTAAAACGTTAGTACTACGTTTTGATCCTTTGGGAGAAATATTGTATACATGTACAAAGTCTATAAAGTTTGTTATAGTTTAAGCTTTTACACTTATTATTGAGTTTTTTTTATACAATCCATTAATTGTTTTATGATTTAGGGTGGTAAATCGCAATCCCTTAGTAATATAATTAGTTGCAGAATCCATAAAATTGGAACAATAATGTTAGTATAATACTAATAACCGGAATAAGTAGTCTCAGTGATAAACAAAATTATCGATATTGATAAACAATTATCTTAATTTTATTTTTATGTCGCTAAATATTATGTAAGTATAATCACTAAATATATACCCACATGTAAGAATATATAAAAGGATATTCTCTCTAATCACTTTAATTTGTAATAGTATAAGTAGCTTTATGTACTTATGTGATAACTCCTTTTAAACATTTCTTTATTACATTATTGTAATTATATTATATAGCATCTAGTATTACATTGTTTACATGTACATGTTGTTTAAAAGCATGTTTTTTCTTACTCTTGTAAATTTCATTACTCGTATAAACCTACTCTCTCACTAAAGAAGCTGTTAGAAAACTCTGTGAGTTCCGCTCACCTGTACAATTTTGTTTCCATCATTATTTTATATGTATGTACAAAGTCGTAGTATAAAATAAAAATCTAACTTAATTTTACTTGTATGATTGGATCTTTTTCATCTCCTTCCGTTATTATGTCTACACTCGGACCATTCGCCAAAACTCACCCGCTAATAGTAAAGAATTTAACTCCGACGACGTCAGTTACACGGATGGGGGTTGCAAGTTGGATGTCAAGCTCCGACAAGAATTGCACCGTGCTTATCGAAATATTTTCAAAACTTACTACAACTGCTTATTTATTTATATTATTATCACCGAGAACTACATACTACTATATAAAAAAGTGCTTTAGATTATTTATTCTATAAAATATAACTAATTTTTAAATGAAATGATAAACCAAACGTAAAAGGCTACAGTAGTTGTATAGACTAATTAAAAATGTAAGTAATATCTGTAAAGCTTTCACATTCCTTCCCGACTGAAAGAAATTCAAGAATGACCGTCATGTATTGGAGCTAGTAAAAGTTTCTACATCACATTCAACTTGTCGCTTTCATATTTTTTTTTTTTATTCTACAAAGCAAGGAGTTCAACAAATGGTAAGTGATACGCTTCCCCATAATTATATAGCGCGGTTAATATGGTATACATAGCATCAAATTACGCTCGTTGCCTTGAGACATAAGGTGTTAAGTCTCATTACACCATTAATATCACTAACATACTTCCGCTTAAACTGAAACAGTAATATTTGTACAGAACTGATTGTCGACTGCAAAAGGAACCGCGGTTGTAACTACCTAAGCGGTTTCCGGAAACAAAGACCCATCACCAGTAAAAAGACACGTAAAATCTCATTACTGTGGTATCATTACCGGATGTAGTACAAACCGGAACACAGTAATGTTATCACTAGTACTGGTAGTATCCATCCAAATAGTATTGAGCAAGAGATCTTATATTATTATTACATGAAATAATTAGGACATATTTATAACTTTATTTTTATAACTGTATATGGAAGAAAATATTAAAGTCCCCATTTATGTTATTTACATAGAATCTAACTCTTATTTATATAGAATATTATTTTGTAATAAAACTATTTACTCTAAAGGATACCTTTAGATTGATTGATATGAAGTCTTTATATACTTGTAATTAGATAACGTAATTATTTATTCCTTAATGCCTACATACACGTATATATCTTTATATATTACAAGATATGTATTAAATTTTTTTTGATAAAACTAACATTCAAGAAGTATAATAATGTCGAGCTTAACCCTAAAAAGATTCCTCTTCTAGTATACCGAAATGCATAGGATAAACCATTTTAGTTATATGTGTAGGTGTACCATGTACCAGTAATAGTAACATATAAGGAAATATATAAAATGTATACTAAATAGTAAATATAATAGTACGCAACTAGAGATCAATATAATAGTGCTTAACTCTCTTCTTAAATATAGATAAGGAGGGACGGGACAGGCATGTATATCATTAGGAAGGGCATTTCAGAGCCTTAATGCTTTTAAATCCAAAGAATCAATCGTTTTAATATTTAATATAAACAGATTAAAAATTATAAAAACTCTTTGGTATGAATTGTTTTTGGCCCTCACTATAATTTTTTTTATTTCTTTCATTTAATTTCACATATTGATAACATTTCCATAATAATGTAATACAAAAAAATACATTCTCACCTCTCCTTCGAACAGGTAATCGAAATCGGAAGAATCCTTTAATAATTTTACACAGGTGTTTTGTGAAAGCTTCGGCTACTACTAAGAATCGCCGATTTATTCTCACAATTCTTACTAGTAGTGATTATAATATATAAAAAAGAAACTGTGTAAACTCAAACCTTAGTATTATTACCGTGTTACAGTTTTGTAGTTATTTGAATAATCTATAACTTTATTCACACAATTGTTGGTAGGTCATAGTCCCTAGAGACTGTCTAGATACCGCATGTCCTGTTCTATCGACAAGCAGTAGTGAGTAAATATTACTGTAGTTCGTTTTGAAGGATACTTTAAGATTACTAGGCTAACGAAACTTAAGATTTCTCAATATGCCGAGCGCGATATAGTGCTGTCAATATCATATCATCCAGCGCTACGTTCTTATGGGCAATTAAACACTTACCATTAGGTATCCTGCTCATAAAAAAACCACTTTGTAGTTAGCTGGAATGTCATTTACTACAAATAAATTATTTCTAGTATATTCTTTCTGTACTTCTTCTTTAGCATTTCTATATACTAAGTATAGTCTTTAATCTTTCTAATTCAGGTCAAACTATTACAACTCTGCAAAAGTATTATGTAGTATATAAGTGATGTTACTCGGGCTTCATTTAAACATTTTCTGTTTTTTCTTTTTGTTGAACTTCTTTCTAGTATGTTCTTCGTTACCTGTAACGTAGTAAGGGCCGCTCGCTCTAAGAACAGAGCGAGAACAGTTATTTATTGAAAGTCATGAATACAAAGCAGAGTCGACTTCTACTTTATACTTTTCTTTTTGTTTCAATGCTTTGTTTACGTTTTTCACAAAGTACCTAGTTATTATAATTTTTCTTTATCAAATATATGAAAACATTTGTTTTTTAAGAATACACGTGTATTTTAGTTAGGATTAATATAACGTAGTCTTATAATCAAATAGAATAATTTTGGTATTTCTAATACTCCGTTACAGTCTTAACAATCATATTATACATTGTATACAAGTACTAAATAAATAGTAAATAAACTACTATCAACTGTTAAAAATCACTCATCACAGAATTACTAATTACATTTTTTTAATCACCAAGGCGACAAGACAAGCAAGGTGTTCACCTGATGGTAAGTGATAGGCTTGCCCATAACAACATTGCACTGATTAAGATCATATACACAGCATCACATTACGTTCGTCGCATTGAGATATACGGCGTTGTCTCGTTACCTCAGTAATTTCTATGTAAAGACATAACTTCAAAAAAACCATCACTTATCTAACCAGCTATACTCTGAAGTTATAGAAACTAAATATGAGCGTTTAATTAATGTTATTAGCTAATATAAATAAGACATTTTAAAGATAATGATATTAACAGACAAATTCACGATTTTGAGAAGTCAAAG
>DWLS01005123.1:0-13060 GCA_018246255.1 Pachliopta kotzebuea | reverse complement strand
GCGAGCGCAGGGTCCGATGAAGCTTTCACGGCCATAATGGAGGCCGAAAGCATCGACATCACCCGAAAAAAAAAAAAAACTAATTACACGTTTATTTGTATATGTTTTGTCGATATTTATATAATTTTGATTTAATATATTTGAAGTCTTAGTATCGAATTTTAGTTAAAATTGTTTTAAGTGTTTAGAATTTACACTTTTTCGAACCCTGCTCCTTTCACCTCTTTCACTAGAGAAGAGCTGTTATATACTCACTGCCATTTTAACCCCGGCGAGTTCGTAAAAGGCTACTAAAGAATAAGAAAACCATCAGCTACTATTCCTGTGATTTCCACCAATAATTAGCATTCGTCAGCTGATGTCTTTATAACATAGACAATTGCTACCACATTGATGGGTACTTTAGCGGATGTCCGATGTCCAGCCATAAACTGAAATACTTTAAAAATGTCATTTAAAATAAACTTAAGTATTGCATATTATGTTGAAATATTTTATAAAGAATCGGCAACACCTGCGACCTGTAGGCCAAATGTCGCAATGCCCTTTGTTCAACCATTCAAATTTATTCACGAGCTAGGGCATCCCGAGCCAACCTTTTGCTTCAAATCATATTTGCGCCACTTCCTAACGCTGTACATTAAATCGTATACTGGTGTTACTATTAAACAGGTATCTCATACATATATAAAAAAAAAGTTTTACTCATTCAAATCATTGTGATCAAGTCAATCAAGTGAAAGTGCTTTACGAGAAGGTACAAGTATCTTCTCATGTCATCTTATCATATATTTACTACTTAAGTGTAGTATCGGTTAAAAGATACCCATATTAAATAGTTATATTATTTCTATGAAAAATGATTCGCGAGGCTATTGAAATTAAAAAAAATGCTAAATTTAATAAACAAAAAAATGATTGCGTATTTCCTCTGAATGGGCGATAGAAAAAAGAGCTGCTGTGGTGCTTGGTTAGCGATCTCCAGTAACAAAGAAATTTTACGAGTAAAGTTCGCACATTATAACATCTTGACGTAAACAGTAAAGTTTTGAAATAGTTGTAATGAAAAATAAGCTTGGAAAGTATATCATCATCAACAACCTGCGGCAATCCACTGCTGGCCGAAGCCCTCTCCAGGAATGAAAAGCAAGCATAACCATATAGATCGTATGGAGCCGCACATACCCAAAAAAATTAAAAAATCTTCTAAATACAGCCCCAGCCCAGAGCCAGTCACACTTGACCGGCCCCATCCTCATGTTAAACCGCCGCAACCCTTGAATCCAATTAAACTCTTCCGTAGATAGTACGTACTCCTAAGGGTCTATACATTAATAATTTATTCACACATAAATTACCTAAACATTTTCTCTCCCTCAGTACACACCGAATGCTTGTAGGGTTGATAATAAATTATGAATTATATATGTATTTCTCCCACAGGTATGTTAGTATAGTAGGTTTATTGTGTTTTCTACCATTAAATACGTAAAAGAAACAAAATGTGTTGCTAAAAGAAAACAAAACATTAAATTTGTTTTTTTTCAGCAACACAAATCGATCCCTAACACATATTAATGAAAGTTATCTTATTTTATCTTCATTCTATTATTCTTGCATCAATATTAAATAAAAATACGTATCCATCGTTTAATACTACGGATTTTTTTCTGTTATCTTTTAACACATGACTTTTAGTTTTACTTACTTGTTGAAAATAATTTGGACGTTAAATATTTATTTTATTTATCACATTAATTACTTCTTATAATAAATAAGGGGATTATCATTATTTTAGGCCAGTTTGAGTATTAAACTCCTCTTCCAGTTTTCGTCAGATTTACAATAACAAATGTTGTAATTAAAGGAAACCTAATATAAAACAATAATTTTTGAATAAACTTTATGTAAATACTTTTCTGCAGAAGGGCTTCTGTCTGTAACATTGCGCCGTAGACTATCTGTTCCTGCAATTCATTCTGCAATACAAACCCATTAAGCGAATAGCCCATGCGTTCCATACTGTACGTTTATGTGTAATTTTACAACTATTATGTGCTTCGGTGAAAAACGTAATGACACCGTGCCCGAGACACCATATGGTCGATATAGGCGGCAGCCATGTCCAAAGACATAAATGGGCACATCGTCGTCACAGATGGAATGCTATTGCGACGCCGGGGCAGCCTTGCCGCGTGAGAGGGGGGAGGGGGCGGGGAGAGGGACACTCCCGCGCAGCCTGCCTTCATCATGCCCCACGTTAGTATTTCGCTCGCACACGCCGGCGGCTATACGCTTACTCCACGAACAATCGCGTTACAGTCCAAAACATCGTGCGGCGTCAGTGATAAATGTAAAAGTGACTAAACAAACATTAGTGATCTACGAATTAACATACGCAAATAAGGTAAACAGTGAAAATGCAAATTATACACAGATTTATGCCAGTGCTCTTGGCAAGGACATTTACAAGTCAAAGCGACTAAGTCATAACGCTTATCGATGTAATGACCATTTCTTAACAGGTGACCTAATACGGGCTATAGGTAGAGTTCATAGTACCGTCCGTGTATACAGGTGTATTCATTAATTGTGAAAGACTATTAATGTACAACAGACCTGTTTAGTTAAGGCAATATAAAAGTTAAGAAATATCAAGCTTCTAAAAATGTTAAGGCTTTAAATATATCTAAAATAACGGGCGATGGGGTGACAAAGACCGCAGTGATTCGTAATGACATCATCGCGTGTTACAATCATACACCACCTACAAAACACGTGTTGTAATGCTGCAATAGCTGACGAAATGAAAACCTGAAGATTTCTCTCTTCAATACCATCAATCATGGTAAAATAAATATGTTTACTACTCGGAATTACATGAGTATCACTTACGTGTGTAGCGTCGGTATAAAGGTAAACAAAACGATAGTAAATATTAAGAAAGCAATGTTTGTTTTCCTCAACTGTTTGACATGTGAAATCAATGATGATTGCTTTAATATATGAATTATTACGTTTCACGGTTTTCGAGTGAAATGACGTCATACAGTTAGCATGAACCCCGTTTAATTTTGTTCATGCATTACACGAAAAACATGCATGAGAATGTAGGAAACCGGTTACCGCTAGGGGCGCGAAACAAAAAAAATATGTCAAGTGGAATATAAATAGCTTCTCATTGCTTTTGTTTATGCTAAAAGGGATCAAGGACTGAATTTTATAAATAATGAGAAATGATGAGCGTTGAAGTAAAATTAAGTTTCACAAATGATATCGCATTTGAGATATTTGTGGGGAATAAAGTTTCAAATCTCTACAGCATCTTAATAATTGAGTTACTGCCAAGTAATATGTTAACTGCTGTAAATGAATTATTAAAATTATAGAAGACAGAAAATCACTAAAACGTTATAATCAAGCTATTTTAATAAGAAAACCTAAGTGATAAAACTATCTATCAAATATTAATGAACTGTAATATGCATTAAATGCATTTAGTTAATACCGCTATGAACATGTATGCACATGTATACATACAGACAAATCTTTCTACATCGATGGCTTCACACATTATTGGAAGCAGCGGAGCACGAAGCACATCGTTAGGCAGTCGCTCGTTAAAAATAATATTATACAATAAATTTAACACCAGTTCCATTACATTTTCGCGTGATTTAGATTATTCAAACTAATTTCCTATAATAGTTATTTTTATTTATTTATTTAATTAATAACTTAATATTCCATACCATATATATGATTGTGGTTAATCCACGTTAAATTAGACGAAACTACTTATACGACAGAAAAAAGGCATTGTAAAGGTTCATTTTTTAAGTAAAATCCGAGTAGTACCTTTTCTTTTGCTGAAGTATTAACTTAAAAAAATCCAAAATTTTTGTGCTACTGAAATTAAACGTACGAATATAGAATTTGCTTGAAACGATAATTAGAAAACGCACGTAACTAATTAAAATAATATATTTTAATGATATACACGAGTAAACAAAAAAAATTGTATTGACCGCGTTATTACGAAGTAAATAAGGGAAACAAGTGGGAAACTTGATTCGAAAAAAATACAAGCAAGAGGAAAACATTTATCCCACACTCGCAATGACTATTTCTGGAGGGAAACAGTTTCCTGTTTTCATAGATTTTATAAAAAATTTACTGCATTAATAAAACTGGAAAAGAAAAGCTGTTAATGTTGCAGAAATGCAACAGGTTAGGCTTAGATAAGTTTCACATATTATTTAACCCGGACCCTGGTCTTCTTTTCTTCCAAAATATAAAAGTTAATCATTCTGCAACACAAATATACCTCCTGAAAACTTTAATTTATCTATCGTTATAATATGAATAGTTGTTCGTAATCACGTCGTAAATTTGTCCATATATATATGATTTATTACATTTTAAATAAAAAATTCTTTTAGTATAAAGTCTGTTAGAGTTATGTACATAAATACCTTCTTATTGTGTTCTTTAGTACGCTTGTCGTAAAGGAATAAAACACGGAATGTCTTAAACGGGACAATTCCTTCCTTTTACTTACGAACACATTATGAGACGCATTATTAGTTGTGACCTTGGAATGACCACTTTGCCTTAAATATTATCATTAAATTGACATCACTTGAACGTAGGTATATTAATTAACACCGCCAACACGCACACCTTTTAGCTTAGACGCATATTATTATCTTTATGCATCTATTAGCAATTATCAAATGTATCACAGATACTTTACATTTTAATGATTCAGTATAACTTTGTACACAACATATTCTATAGGTACATAAGTTTTTAGACTTTTTAGTGTTTGCAATCCTCATGACTGTTAATTTTTTATCGGAGGACTTTAACCAGCGTACACGAGACATTAATAACCATAGACCGTAGAGACCAAGAGACAGTAGGGTAATACATTGATAGTTATGTGAAAATAAAGTGATAACAAAAGCCTTGAAAAATAGGATTCGCAAGAAACCAAAAAATCATTATAACCTAATGGTTAATTAAAGCGGTAATCCGATTTAATATTTTAATATGTGTGATCTCGACAGGCTTTTTTCAGACATGGGTGATACATACATACATCTACGGTAGTAGATCCAAGTCTGTTGTTCGCTGTAGCACGTAGGGTGGCAGGATCAACCGGTGAAACACTACCCTCTCACAGAAAATCAGCGTGAAGTGGGGGCCTCCTAGAGGCCTCCGCATTTCGACTGGTGAGTGAGAGTCCCGGCGCCCTTATCCCTCTACCTTGGGGCCCAAATAGCAACTGGCACTTTCATTATACTACACGTATCGCAACAGATTTTCTAGGGACTGTTGCGTTGCGTGTGGGAATGAGTATCAGTTAGCCCCTTCCTGTCTTTTTTTTCCCTGTCCCACAATTCCTCACCCTCTGTGACCTTTCTCCTTTCCTTTCCTTCCCCACCCCTTATGCTCTTTTAGGGTAGGCAACGCACTGGCGTCGCTGGTGACCATGGGCGGCGGTGAATCACTTACCGTCAGGTGACCCGTCTTGCTCGTTTGCCTCTTAGCTGTTATAAAAAAAAAAACATTTATTAGACAAGATGTAAACTACGTAAAAATTATTAAATTCTCCTACCATTTACTCCAAAATGTAGTACATGAGCAAATTACACGTCCTGTTACAGTACATCTATTTTATTACGCAACGAGATTGCCTGTTACCAGTTATACTAATAAGAACTGATTACAAAACTATTGGTTGAGTGAGACTGCCACCTAACTAGTATCTAGTTGGTATGTTACGTATGTAGAATATAATCAGGAACGCCATTTTTATGATCAGGTGATATAAATTAACTACCAACTGAAATTACATGTTAATCATTATCAATTATAACAGGAACACATTCGCAAATGAACTACAGCGAAATGCTTTTGGATGTCAAAATTCTTGGTAGAGGTGCATTGTTGCAGATAAACCGCGTCACTTTACAATCAATGTTTACGTACTGGCTCTTTCGCTATTTATTTATACATACAGAGATTTTATAACCTTTAATACTGGTGTAAGTGACGATTGCGCAGAATAATTGAGTGTCTAAAGTTTTTTTTTATTTATACGAATGTATAGGTTAATGCTTGATCACGATCCCACCTGGTGTTAAGTGAAAATGCGGTCGATGATGGTAAGGCGCATTACCTAGCAAATGTCTATTCACTCTTTTCTTGAAGACGCCCACATCGTAATTCGACGGTAACACTGACGCCAGCAAGTTCTTAAGTGAGTCGGAGCACACGATGTCCCATGGGCGCTACTTTAACAAGATTGCTGCTGACGTGTCCCTATCAAGATCAATAGGCAAAGCCTGTGGGACTTAATAAATCCCATACCTTTGTGGGAATCTTTGATAAAGCTTTATGTCGTGTTAGATGTCAACAATCAATTGACTAAGAGGGCGAATTCAATAAATAGCACCTACAATATTTCAAAAGGGTGTATTGAAGATACAATTGTTTTCTCAATTTGAATATTAAAACAATTATCTGGGAAGTAAAGATACATTGTTATTTTATATTAAAATTCTGTTAAAAAGATGAAGTCATTTATCAAGTTATTATAGATTTGGGATCTATATTCTTAAAGCAAAATAATTTGTAAGAATTACGGTTAATCTATTTGTCAACTAACCTACTTTGTCAATCGTTAATTTTTTATTGCCTTTGTCTATGTAGGTGTAACATATTCATTCGGGTGCTTAATGAACAAACAACTACTATATTAGTTCAATATAACTAACTCTAGTTAGAAGGCAATATTCTTTCGTAACAAGATTTAATAACGCAAAAACGTAACGTTATGTAAAAATTAATATCATGCCTATTTTACAACAAGAAACGTTTTCCAGCTAGTTTTATGCAAAAATTACTAAAATTTTATCTCTGAAAAAGCAACTAGACGATCCAAATCTTACTATCATTGTATCTTGAATCTAATGGAAACCGCGAAAACAATTAACTACTCATTATTTAAAAAAAACTTAATTTGTTCAATCCGTCCATGCACACGAAGCTAATCTTTAGAAAAATCTATAACAATATTACTGTACTGTGCAGAATTACTACCGAACGAAACATTCAGTTTTTATTTTTACAAAAAATACACATTACGTTTTATATAATATTCAACATAATTTCCGCGTTTTTATGTCTACTGCTGGTAGGTTCTTTTAAAAATAGAGATAATTACTCAGCATGCGAGTAATGAAACATGTTAGTAAAAGTCGCAAAAACGACATTTCACCCTTCTTTGTCGCCTTTTAGCAAACGCTTAGGGGAGACAATTTGCTGGATAATCGAGGTAAATCTACTTGGTATAGTAAAAATAAACACAGCGTTGATGTTCTTATAATAGCTTTGAAATTAAGCCACAATAACACAACGAAATTGTCAGTGAAAAAATGTCAATTGAAAAAAGTGAACGTGTTATATCATCAACCGTGTTATTCACAATTATAAGTAAATCAAAAAGTTTTATTATCACCTCACCTTGTTTATTTAAATAGTTAATCATTAAAGTTCTTATTGAGATGTGTACGAAGAAAATTAAAACGGTCAATAAATTTAAATATTAACAAAATATGTATACAAATCCAGCAGTAAATTTTTTTTTTGATAATGTGAACTGACAAGAGAAGGAGTACGTTCGTTATCACTATGATTACTTTAGTTGTTTTAGTTTCAAATAGTTACATCCTCATCATCATCGTTTCAGCTAATTCAGGAATGATTTTTTTTCACAACAAGTGTGGTCTCTCATGTTCGCTTTTCTTGGCATTCCTGATACTGAGCCTAGTATGCTAGCCTAGTAAGGGTTATAGGTAATCTACCGACGTTTTCCTGGGATAAGTTAATCTTTAGTCACACTTTGTGACATGTCTAGATTAAAATGAAAATGGAGATATCATTTCTCGTCTTTTAAGCTTATTAGTAATACTTAAAAATATTTGATTCATTTATTATCATCACAAAGAAAATTTAAATTTAAAGTGACTATTTCTTAATTACTCTGTTCACTACTCACATATATTAAGATCGGTAGATTTTTTATGTATGTACCTGTCGTCATTATGTCCGCCTTCTTATCTATTTATTTTTTATAGTTTTTCTTGTCTGTTTACTACGCAAAAAAAGGTTGTGTATAAAGAAATTATCATTTATCAAAAGCTGAGCAATTATAGACTACGTTGTCACCGAGCAACACCAACACGAGACAAACCGGTATATGTAAATAATTACGAGTACACCCGTCCTCCGGAAAATGTTACGTTACTTTTCGCTCGTTAGTAATTTGATATATGGATACACTATACAATATTCAGATATGGCAAAACAAAGGGATATCGTAACAAAGTCGTAGTAAGCGCATGGATTCCGACGCAGTGAATCATTGCCTGTTTACCAGGTGACAGAGGATCTCCAGATCAAAGATAAATTCTCGCATTCCAATGCCTACGTTACGGCATAATGACAAACGCAAGATCATCGACGGAGGTTGTACTTCCAATGACAACTCTTGGTCATGACCGACTAAAATAGAAGTGACGCTTTGTCGCTTCAGTGGCGGTGTGGTAATTGTCTGCCCACAAACAGTTCTTTATACGATATTAAAGATTAATATTTATGGACGGATCGATTCAAAAGCCGTCCTACGCGGATATGCTCGTACGAGTACATGTACATATTGTTTCAATTGTTGACTTGTTGACAAGATCATGTTATAAAATAATAGAATGAGAAAAAAATCATTACGTTGTTTAATGTACTTTAAGATTTTTTTTAACGTGTTTGAGAATATCTAATTTAAGTAAAAATTGTACCGTTTTGACTGTCATTATAAAGACAGCATTATAATGCCGCTTTTGAATGATATAAGTGAAAAACTCACTATAACTAATATAATAAGATAGATTACTTTTTAAAAATAATATTTATTAAATATGAAAAAAGTACTTTGTTTTGATTTGAAAAACGATCAAAAATTAATATGTTAATTTATAATTTGACAGCGCTAAATAATGATTCATTTCTAATTTTTTGATTAGAGATCTTTGCCCATTCCGTTTAACCATGAAAATAAAATTAATTATCCGTGAAGCTGACGATATTTATAATAAACTCGTGTTAGTTACATTATAAAACTTTTGTTTTCAATACTTGCTTGATAAAATTCAGATATTGAACTAGTAAAAAACATTAATTGATAATGATTTCAATTATTTTTCAATCTAACAACTCTTGAATTTTCGTTCAGTCTATTTGGTAGATAAAACCTTAAATAAAGTATGGGTTTTTATTATAATGCAATTTTAAAAAGAACTCTCGTGATTTCGTGATCAAGTGACTTTATTGAGGTTGAATAAAATGAGTCCAAAAGTGAACGCTTCCATAATCTATTCCCGTTTCAATATAAAACGTCTGCGTTAGATGATTTTTACGTAAAACATAAATTTTTCTATTATAATGAGATTAAGGTCTATGCTCCATCAGCCCCAATCTTGTAATTGATTGAACAACAGTTAAACTAATGCGTTTTTAACAAATTTTTAACGAGGCTACATCATTCAATCATGTCAGTATAATGTGCGTTCTGTATCCACCGAGAGGTACATTTTAAAAAGATCGCAAAGTGCTCTAAAAAAGGTTTGCGAAGTATCATAAATCACAACTTAAGTGACAATACGTCATCAATCTGCTTAAAACTCTAAGAGCTGAGCGAGCTCCTTCGACATTGACGCGTATCACGAACCGCGAATTACTTCGAAGGTTGACACCGCACTACACGAGGGGGAAGAACATCACGGCGGATTGTTTGTAATACTTTCATTTTCGTTATTACCAAAAAATGTTTTTTAAGTAATTAAATTAATCAGCGATAACTTACCTGAGCGTTGTAAAAGTACCAGTTAAACAGCGCCTAAATTTGCGGGATGGTTTCCTATTGTACTTCAACTTCTAATGAAGAAAAATGTTTTGAGGAAACTGAAACCTTCGAAAACCGTCCGTCAAGCAGTATTTAGCTAGCATGGTGCTTAAATAATATTGACTTTGTTCTTATCAAAAAATGCCTCATTTCTCAGCAGTTAGACATTTAAGTGGGTTGTTAATTTTAAGTATTTTTTTCCAATTAATAATATAAGAAAATATGAAACAAACTAAAACTGTAATATAATATTAAAACGGTAACATTTCGAAGACATGTTACACTGTTGTAGAGAATAGAATTTGCCATAAAGAGAAAAGAAATGCTTGTAAAAATAATAGAAAGCAATATATTTAAGCTTATAAACCGCTAATAATATGTTCGGTAAAGTTTCGATTTCTGACAATTTGATATAACATGACGTTATTAGCAAGACTGTTAGTTTAAGAGAAACATTTATTACTTTCTCATTTCAGATGACAACAAAACACCACTTATCGGATATCGAAGAGGCAATAAAAAACTTAAATCGACTTAGTGTGTTTAATTAACAAAATCTAAGATGGAGGGAATGCGTGTGACACATCAGGGTGTGAGGGCGCATTCAGCTGAGGGTTCAGCCGGTCGCATCACCCAAGCGGGCCTAGCAGCGCGCAGCCCCGAAGGTACCGCCGCCAAGGGAATGGCCATCAAAGGCCATGAAGATCTCTGGGTTGAAATCCAAGCTAACACATTTAGAAATTGGGTTAACGAAACTTTAAAACCGGTGAATATAAAGGTAATTGAGTTGTCAATACATTAAAGTTAGATATATTTAAAAACGATTATCTCCAGAATTTAGAATTAAAATAAATATTAACACTGTAAAATATCTAAAATTACTTTTCAATACACAGGTGGTAGATTTAGTTGAAGATCTACGAGACGGAACTGTTTTATGCGCGTTGGTCGAAGCATTACAGGGTAGGCGGATAAAAGGATGGAGTAAGAATCCAAGTAACCAACATCACCGTTTGGATAACGTCACAACTGCTCTGCAAGCGATTGAAGATGACGGTGTTAAACTAGTCAATATAGGTAAGAAGTTTGTAGTGAGTAAGACGCTTTACAATTCGTCATGGGAAAACTTTAACAAAGGCGTATTCAAAGCGTTGGCGAGATTACTCATAAAAGTTATCAAGAACAGTTACACTCGCTGGTTGCTAAATAGGTTATTCGAGTTTACTCTAGTACTGAATTTTTAATTAACGGAATAAAATAAGTAAACCTGATGGTAAACAATTTACCAACACATAAAAAGCGGCGCTTATTAAGGTAATAAACACTGCAACAGATTGCGGTCGTCGTTGAATTGAAACATCATGTACTGTCTCATTAATCCAGTAATTTCACTTCCTAAAGTGCTCATCAAACTAAAATCAATAGAGACCTATTATTAATAAAATTGTTAGTATTATTTGTAATTTATTGCAATCCTTTTCAGGTAATGTTGACATCGTGAATGGAAACCTCAAGTTAATATTAGGATTAATATGGTCACTTATAGTGCGCTATCAAATTGGCAGAAGTAAATTTCCACCGAGGTAAGTTGTAAACTAAATTTTTTTTGCTACTGCTGCTTTTTTTTGACAACTTAAGCCGTTGAATATGTTCCAACAAAAGAACCTGGATATTTACATATTAACGGTTATCACACAAGACTCGTTTCCATCAGACAAAGCACCTAATCACAAGGTTTTTATTTGTAACCCAAATTTATTAACTGCAGTGCTTTGCAAAACGTAGTATTATACTTTTTGGCGAAAGAAAAAGCCTTTTTCTTCTTCGTATGCATCTACCAAAACAGACTTCAGCAAAATTATAGGTATCTCCTTTTCCAAATGTAAATGTATTATCATGAGATTACTATTATATTTTTTAATCAATTTGTTAACAGCAGAAATAAAGCAAGATCAAAAGAGGTATTAAAAAAGATCAAATCAAATCAAAAGAGGATTCTATGAATTGATCCTGTTAAAACCAGAGACCATGTTGATATACTAGGTTTATTTGTAAACGTTGCCTTTTAGATTTGGTCCGCATTTTAAAAATATTTATGCAATTTTCGCGCTGTGCATGCGTGAACGAGCTCATGTCCAACAATATGGCATGCAATACATCCTAATATAACATTCGCTATTTAACTTTCAAACTGTTTTAATTATTCAAGACATATCTTTTAGCGTTTATCATCAATTTCATCTACTTTAGTAGTATTTTAGTATTGTATGTATAAAGAACTTTTGACAAATTAATTATACAATAAAAAGAAAAAGTCTGTGTTAATTATAAACATTATTATTTCTCGTATATCTCTCTGTGGGAGTTAACGCTATTGGTGTCCCTATAACTAACTGTTAAGTATACATGTACTAATAATAATTCCTAGTAATTTACATTATTTTTTTTGTAATAAACTGTTCACTAGTTTAATAAAGCGGATAAATTCAATAGCGAAATAAAAATCTAAATCTTCATTAAATTTCTGTAATTTTCAGATCTTTCTTACAAATGTTTCAAAAATTAAAAAGAGCAAATTCATTTCAACGGGTCTTAGAAGCTTATATTAAGCGAGCTACGTGCAAATTAAAAAAAAAAAGTGACAAATAATTATGTTATGAAATTTTATTAAATGTATATTGTATACCACACTTTTTATTTCATCGGTTATACTGGATATTAAAAGCGAAGCGATGTTTTTATCAGGCCAATGATAAACACGAAACCTTTAAGATAACCACATAAATAACCTTTATGATAACCTTTTTATCAATTTATTCATAGAAAAATAATTTTTGTAGTAACTAATAAATGTATTTATAAATATTACAGAGCGTTTGTAAACAGTTTTCAAAAGCCGCTCAGCAAAATACTTGTATTCATATCTGGTGGCAAAAGTAAATAAAATTTCATATTCACTTTTAACCCTTAATCACTGTATTATTGAGTTAGATTTAGTGCACCACAGTGATTGAGGCCTAGTAAACCTAAGTCTAAGACTTTGAGCTTGCTAGGCTTTAAGAGGCTTTGAGTACGGACTGCTTAGTGTCTGTT
>DWLS01005122.1:0-13064 GCA_018246255.1 Pachliopta kotzebuea | reverse complement strand
TGATAAGCAAACAAGGTCTCCGACAATAGTCCGAGGAATAAAAGAGCATATCAAAATAAAAAAAAAAAAAAAAAAACTTTTTTCAAGCCTACTTTTACTACCTTTTCTATATAAAATGACTCTTAATAGGGATTGCGACGACATATACTGATGATTTCCTGATGATTTCCTTATATTTTTAATTAGTCCCTTGTTTTTTTTTAATAAAAATAACTTCTATAGAAACTAAAAGTTACGGCTTTTATTACGTTAATTAATTTTTTCGATTTATTTTATTATCATGACGTTTGGGGCATTATACAGCAGCCGTGACCACTGAGCTAGTAGATATCATGAACTAACAAATTTTTTAAATTTTATTATTAGATATATAAGATCTATTTAAAATGAGCTCACTGTGTCCTGAAATATTTAAGTTCTTGGTGTTTTAAATTTGTGTGTTATGGGATTCCAAGCAGATTAGACAATCTTCTCTGCTGAAATAAAAATTGTTTTTTTAATTTCAATAGCCTCGCGAATCATTGTTGGTGGGAATCGGTGTTGTGTTGCAAGGATGTAATGAATGAAAGGAAATTAATCTGTTATGGTTAGGTATATCTGTGGTCTAAAGATGGGTAACCAAATGAGATATCGTGGAGGGATTACAATTTGCTCCTTCGAGTCCCCGGCGCTAATCAGAAGCTACCTGTGGCAGCCGGAGCATGTGGCTCGGACGACAGTCGCGCGCAGCCTTCCACGCGAGTTAGTCGTGTGTCCGCGTCACGCTGCCCCAACGGTCCCCGAACGAAACGAACCGAAAACCCGCGATACATTTACAGTACGTAAATACAATTCACAGAAAGAAATTATAAAAAATAAATCACACTCAAAATTACATATGAAATTTCAATAACAATTTTTTTTAATTATAAAATAAATAGTACGTTGTGTGTTTCAATAGTAAAAGCGCAAAGATTTCGGGGAACGAGACCACCTGTTGTTAGCGATTTGGAATAGTCCAGCGGACGGCGTCACAATCTGTTTACAAATGGGGGGGGACGCGTCTCCCTCCCATACACCCCTCCCCCCTCTCCCATGCTGATGGACCATGACGCAACGTTTTATGGGTGCCCTGTGCGAGCGTTACTATGGCGGAAAAACAACACTTGTCGCGTGAAAATAGATTTCCGTGTTTCCACCTACGTTATGCCAAACATCATTTCACGGTCTTGCCATTGTTGGGTAAATACATGTTTGAAGAACCCACTTATAAGCTAACATTTGATTTCGAATAATATTAAATAGCATTCGTAGATTCTTTTATTCAAAAACACCTTTTAATTTACATATATTTGTTAGTTATAATTAAAGTAAACTTCTGGCTTCGTTTTAGCCTAATACATACATAATTCAAAAAAATACAACAGATTTATTCGTATTTATAACACTAAAAATTGTTTTACTGCTGTTGTATTCAAGGCTATTTCAAGTTTGTATTATTAGTACTATAATAACAAATTTTAATTAACCATAACTAGTTTTTGTTAAAATGATTTATAATATACAGGTTTAAGATAATGTACAAGCACTTTAAATCTAAACTTTATATATAGTATATTAATTTTGAATTAACCACCAACCTTCACTAGTGAGAGAGATATGTTAAGAAAATTTTTAAATAAAATCAATAACAAAAATTGCAAATAAACAATTTACGTTGCTTAAGGCCCATAGATAATTTCATATTTTAAAAAGATAGTATATACTGAGCGCAGTAGAAGATGGCCCAAATTCTGACATTATTGGGGAAGGCCTATGTCCAGCAGTCTATCGACTGAAGAGGATGATCTAGACATTATCTCAGTGCTATACACGATACATTGCGGGGAGTGCGCTGGAATTCTCTGATATAATTTCCGTCATCGCATCCACCACCGGATGAGTAAAGTCACCATCCTCCTTGAAAACGAAAAGTTTTAGCTCATCTTGATAAAAACAGAAAAAGACAGAAACAACCTGCCAGCTTAATTGTTCCCGTCTTTGTACAACGCCGGTGTCTTCAGCTGATCAGATCTCATAGCCAGTTAACAACAGGTGGGATCGCAGTCAAGCAGTAGGTAATTTGTTAAAAAAAACATTACGTTACAGTAATAATTCTTGATACATCGTAGCTGCAACAATAAAAATGTGTAGAGCCCGTCCGCTGTTTACGCGACACGGCTGCTCCGCATCAAAAAACAGCGTCCAAATAAACACGAGGTGCGCGGGCAACAGTGATCAATCTTAAGTGATTTACGTGTTACGTTTGTGATCGGTGCGTGGCAGAACACATTGTGGTGTAACTGAGACTATTAACGTGACGGTTATTGCGTGATATAAGGTGATAGATTGTGATGTGATGATGCGGCGGGGGAAAGCGCTGCTCGAAGGCAGCAGGCAGGGCTCGGTCGACGGCAACAGCAACGTGGCGAATGATAAGGAGCTCGTCCACAAGTGTCACAGCGATCCCGGCGGTGGGAGAGCGCTGGGTGCAACTCCGAGGTCTTACAGGCATCGTTCGGCTTCGGGAGCACTGAGGAAATGCGTCTTGACCCTGGACGGATACTCGTATGTTATTGGTAAGCGAACATCACAAAAAAAAACTTATATACAACGATCTAGCCGAAGAAACCTGTTTTGTTTCATTTGCAGAAGACTTTCAACATAAACGTCACATTATTATGAGCATTGGAATCTTTTACCATCAAGAAGACGAGCAAAACAAATGTGCTTTGCCTGTCTATAATATTTTACCAGAAAAGATCTTTACTCTTTAAGTTTAGCTCATGTTGCTTCAATATACAAGTTTATGTAATATTAAGCAGTATGAGGGGTCCCACTGAATAACTCACAGGACCCAAGTCAACCTCGTCAGCTCGTGGTCCACCCTGCTCTAGCTTCCTAACTACCCTCACTGAAGCAGCGTGGTGCAACATCGTCCAAATCCCTCGTTGTTGAGAAACACCTATTTCCAGCAATCGACATCTATCAGACGGTGATGATGGTCGCTGGCAATAGAGACCTTTTATCGGCAGTGGCAACTTTACGGCAACGGCAACGATGTTGACTACAATAAATGAGGCATACATAGTACGACGTTTTGAGAGAATAACGGAGATTAAAAACAGCCCATTTAATGTTCCCACTACTGGGTCTTGGACTCTTCTTTACCAAGAAGAGTATTATGACTATCTAATAAGCCAATCCAATGGTGAATGCATTATGACCACGAAAGCTGTTGTTTCAGAACCTCAAGCAGGAAACGTATGATTCAGCTTACAAACTTATCTATCAGGGTTTCTGGTGAATAAAAATATAAAAAAAAAATCATATTGAATCTTTTGGGATATCATTTTGTATTTTAATACTCCTTGTTTTATACGTACTGACTATCACCCATATTTGCTTAAACATATCCCGTTTTACATACGTTCAAAAACTATAGTTAATTAGCATTTTCTAGATGTATTTACGGATTTAAAGTTAAACTTTTATGAACTTTTTCCTTTTTGCCTGTTATGAGTAACTTGTCGTTTAGTGATTTAAATATCTTATATTATCTTTTAACACGTCGATAATAATGGAGTTTGCAGTTATTACGTTTGTTGTTCGGTAAACGACTATTAAGTTCACAATGAATTTATCAATGAATCAATAGCATAATTATTCTATATAAAGTGTGATAATGATAATAATCACGTATGTAGTTCCTTAGAAATATACCCAGTTTAATATTATTTATACTATATTTTATATATCTATGTAGTGTCTGTAATGCAGTGCAATACTGTGTACAAATTTCTAAGTAGATTTTATTTGATTCTACACATTATTTTTTTATCTGCAGTCGCATAAAACAAAGATGAAAAAGTTTGTACTACACTATGCTTAAAATTCATTACATATTTAAATATAGTCTCATTGCCATTCGCCGAAATCTGTTGATTTTGTAGACGTTTATAATTTAATTTATGATATTCATAAAAAAATTATGATTAGCTTTTTTGCTGCTGTTTACTTTGAACAAACTCTTAAGTAAAGTCATGTTGCAACTACCCTGCAGATGGTGAAGCATGTTCAGAATATTCTTTTACTATAAGATTACGAATGCGAGATTTTACAAATGAAAAGGAAATATAGAATATATATATTACAAGAACAATTTTATCACTGTTATAAGGATTCTGAATAAAAACAATAACTACTAAACTTGAATAGATCAAAAGTCCGATGCGGATAACGGTATAGAGATTTAGATCTCTACCGGCTCATAATAAAATATTAATCATTGAAACTATGTATTCATAATAATATATTCAAAATTAACAAACGATTCGCATTACATAAACAACGAAATCGGTACTGTAATAAGAAACTTCCTCTACTGTTAACTTTATCACCTAAAGCCATTACGAGAACAAATAACCGCGCCGGGACCCGCGGCCTAGAATATTTCAAGTTTACAAATTTTATATAAACAAGCGAAAGAAATCCAATTCATTACGTGAAAACACGAAAAGTTTTTCTTTCCTCAAATTAATTTCATACTCTATATTAGCTTTTGTATTTTTTACATCGTGCGATTCAATATTCATAAACTTAACTTAGTTATTTCTACAGAAGTTAGTTTTGTAAAGAACCTACTTAAAACAAAAGCTAGTATATTTTAAGGAAATATATTAAATTTTTTTATATGTTAAGACAGCCTTTAACTATGCTATTTTTTTCTTTTTCATCAACCGATAAACTTCCACTACGCTGGTGCAATGCGGGTTTGTGGGGAGCCAGAGCCTCGTTTGTTGATTAGCAATGTTACTACTAACAGGTGAGGTTGGTTTTGTTCTTGCGAGGGATCGTATAGGACCCCTTACACTACTGTTTAATATATATTTCTACAAAAATCTTCACTGTTGCTTTGCCAGAGTACTTTTATTTTATCTCTCTATAAATCTTAAGTAAATATCAAAAATATTCATGAAAATTGGTTGAACTATACAGAACATAAAGCAGCGCCGAGATGAGATGAAAGAAAAAATATAAGAACGTTTTCCATGATCCATGAAGACATACATGAACCAATTTTTATAATCTTGAGTCTGATGTTATCATAGATTAGTAATCGTCGAAATGAGCAAGGTGTTTACCTGACAGTAAGTGCATTGTCCATAACAACGTGGCACTGGTTATGATGAACACACAGTACCGCATTGAGCTCATCGCCTTGAGTCGTAAGGTATTAAGTCTCGTTACCCCAGTAATTACAATAATAACAACACTTTTTTTCATTAAAGTAGCATGATGAGAACCATCACAAAATTGCTCATAACCGTAATTAATATAATTACTTGCAGTTCTTTAATCATATAAAATCTATTGATCTAGACAGTCCAGTTTAAATATACTAATAAAAAAACATATTTGTTAATTAATCTATTTAGGCAAACAATAAAGGAAACGTGATATTTTATAAACTAACACATGAAAGCACAAGATGAACAAACATTGAATCATTCATCCAGGTTATACTTCTCCGTGCTGATGATCTTAATTAGCTACAAATGAACAAAAAGTGATTGTTTAACGTCCGCGTTTCCACAACCGTAACGCGCGGAGCTGTACCGCCTTATAATTTCCTAATAAGACATCTACTGTACCCATACTGAATACTAGTCCAATTAAAAAATAAATTTAGTATCCATTACATAATTGTATTAGCATAAAAAATGCTGATGCTCGAACTTTCACTGGTGGTAGGTCTCTGTCGCCAGAGGCAGTCTAGGTGTGTATCACTTCAGCCTTTCTACTGTCAAATAGTACTGTGCAAACATTATTACGTTCCGGTAAAGGTTAAAGGCTGGTGTATGCTAGTGAAATTACTGAGGTACCAGACTTAACACCTTAAGTCTTAAGGCAACAAGCGCAAAGCGGTGCTGTTTATACCATCTTAACCAGCGCATCGTTGTTTGAGCAAGCATATCACTTCCTATTAGGTGAATGCCTTGATTGTTTCGTCGCCCAGACATATAAAAAAATTACTTAAATACTCCGTAACAGTTTGTTACTTTTATACCGGAAGTGCTTTGATATTCTAAATACAGCATATTATAGATTTAATCAAGCAGTAATTTAGTATATAAGACATTTTGAAATTAAAAGAAAAACATTTGTCTCAGGTCTCACTAAACTCTGTTACTTTTTAAGTACACAAGTTTAATTTCAATATAGAACCTAAAGAACCAATTTGCGTGTATAGTGATACTATTTAAAACGTTACCATTTTAATTGTTTGTCATCTACAAAGGAAATATAAGGTTGTGGAATCAATTCGGAGATGGTGGCTCATTGTGTACTTATCAAATTTTACACAGGTGTATTAAATGTAGGGTGAATCGGGGCTTAGTTCTTTGTTCGCGTTAATGAGACGAAAAATTCGCTAAAAGTTAGCCGATGTTGCTACGCTAATTGCCCTGCCTGTTCGCTTGTTTGCGAGTGCTCGAAAAATGTTTATTTAGACATCATCCCGCTCCGTTGTTTATCTTCGTTAAGAGCCTGATACTCGATACTTCAATTTTTTTGGCTACCACTCGATCTCAATTCCACGTGGTGTTAAATGACAATAAGACCGTGGATGATGAAGACAGAATCCCATATAAAGACAGCAGGAACACAGCGTTAGAAAATCCTATTTCCATTATGAATGGTAACTAGCAAGATTCCAAAAAAGCCTACATCCAACCAAATACCTTATTAGTGACTACAAAATCGAACCAGGTATTTTTGTGTTAAAAGGGAAGGGCAAAAGCCAAAGAGACATTAAAACTACTATCAAATAAGGAAAATATATTCCGGTACTTAAAAATTATATAATAAAGGAAACTATAATAATTGTGAAGTATAACAAGTACGCAATTGCAAACGTCTTTACTGTGAACAGTAGAAAGGATTTTTACTAGTTAAACGACAAACCTTTACTGGCGGTAAGGTATTAGGTAAAATTTGTTTGACATTGATATTAAAGTATAAGTATACGTACCGCGGACAACGTCGTAGTTGAATTACTTTAATGTATGAGTAGGTTAAATCCTACCACCACATTCTTTTCCTAAATGTTTGCTTCATAATCTATTTTTACTTTTTATACGACCAGAAAAGCTTTCACCTGATGGTAAGTGATACACTGGCCTATAACAACGTGGCTCTGGTTAACATGGTATACACTGCATTACATTCTTTTCGCCCCCTTGAGAGATAAGGTGTTGAGTTTTGTTACCTAATTAATTTCACTAGCTTACATCGCCCTTCAAACTGCATCATAGTAATGTTTGATGCAGAAATACGAGCTGTGATGGTACCTACCTAGACGCTCTCCGGTATCAGACACCTACCATCGGCATATTATAAATTTATCATATAATAAAATCTATCATACCAACTAGTATTAATTTCTTAACCACATTGTTACGGGTAAGTGTATCACTTACAATCACGTGACCGTCCTGCTCGTCTCTTCAATTCAATAAACAAAGTAATTTACTTCAGGAATATTTTAATTTAAAGTTGTGATGAGAATAATTCATGTAGTGGCAGATATAGAGATTAGCTTATGCCCAGCAGTGGACTGATACAGGATGAGAATGTTAAAGATGATGATGAAGATTATAAGAAATTATGTTTAACTATTCAAATAATTCATATCATCTGACTAGTAATATGATCCCCACTATCTGTGGTGGGAGGTGGCCAAATTTAGCCATATAGAGGCCTAAGTCCAGCTGTGGACGTCTATCGGATAATGATAATTCATGTACTTGTAGTATATACTCGTGAACAAATCACTACATAATATACATCATCATCAGCCTTTTCTAATCCACTGCTGGACATACGCCTTTCCTAATGTCTTCCACCAAATGCGTATATAATATTCAGAACTTTTAAATCTTATAATAATCTAATAAAATCTTATTGAAGGATAATGTACTATAATCCAGTTAATATTGTTTCCAAATTCCATTAAAATTTTATAAATGCAAACTTTACTGTAGATCAGTAAAATATACAGTTCGCTGCAACAGTTGTGTTATATTTGTCTTAATGCCGTCTTCAGTACCCTTTGTTTGTTTGGAGTTAAGGCTATTATTTATAAATATTAAGAATGTTTTGTTATGAACGCGGTGCTGATGTTTATTTAAATAAACATTTAGTAAATATTTTATTCAAACAAGTTACAATAGCCACTGAAATTTAAAAATGACTGAAAATAACTTTAAGTGTGTTCTTCGAAATTTTTAATAGACCTGAAGAAAGGCTATCGATCACTTTACAACTACCGTTTTCTAGTTTCCGTTAGAGATGAAAATAAACACATTTTTAGTTTTAATTAAAAAAATATCAGGTAAGTAAATATTATTTTTTATACTATAATAACATCGTATTACTTTAGGAGCTATGGTTTCTGGTATTTATACTTTCTTCTCTCTAAATATAATAAGCCTTTAAGATATAAACAAAAAAGGGTACAGACAGACACGTGTATGATTACTTACAAAGGTCCCATCTCTTATTAAGCACGTAGCTAGTTTATTACAACTATGAATCTCACAGTTATGTTTAACTACAATATTACTTATACAATTGAACACTTTATGTTGAAATTATTTAAATTAACAATAAAGTCGATCATTTCATTTAGTACTTGTGTATCTGAGTAATTTTTGAACTAATAACACTTTTTGAATTTTAAAATCCGGTTAAAAAAGCTCGTGTTCAGCAGTTAAATCATTCATCAGTCGGATGTTCGCTGAGTATAATTGATTGCAGCAAAACGATGAAGACAAAGGTGCTATCTAATCAAGTACAGATTGTTCCGCCAATGGAATATCCGTTCAATAGCCTTAGGTACAACTGTCTACCGCTCCCAATCCGGTACCGGAGTGATGTTACGTTAGTGACGTCATACGTAATGATATCAACTCGATAACAGTTTATCAGATAGCCGTGATGTAGGGTTAATCGAATGCGTTTGTTAGTTTGATTCACCGGCCCCTCCGCCACTTTGATAGTTGTTTACCGGAGATTATACAGGATGTCATGTATACACCTAAAATTGTAAAATCAGTTTATATCATCATCACCAGCTGATATACCTCCTCTGCTGAACATATGCTTCCTCAAATAAAGGGAGGATTTCAACCATCTCCCACAAATTTGTCCCATTACGGGTTAGTAGAATGCCAGAGCCTCGTTTGTTGATTAGCAGGGTCCTTTGACTTGTTGTGTAGGACCCCTTACACCCTAACATATGTATGCGTATTATTAAATGAGTAATTGGGTTAAGTTTAATTAAAGCTTTTTTTTAAATGTAAGGAGACATTGATTTTTCTTTGACATGTATTTCACATGGTGTTCGGAATATAAGGACGTAGACGGTGAAGGCAGCTTAAATAAAACGATGCTGCTACGACAGCAAATTTATTATATGAGAGTAGAAGGACGAGAAAATTCTTCGATAACCCAAAATTAAAAATTTGTGGTCCCGGAAATGAAGTGGTTACCTAGCCATTGTATCATGGAGGCAGTTAAAGCCTACGGAGGATTTATATAACTAGAGTTCTATAGTATTTATACTATGAATGACCTATGTAATAATTCTTCTTAATAGTCTTAGACTTCTGTTACACAATTAAAGAAGGAACTATACTTATTTGGTTATATTTATCAACCATGAAAACTTTTTTTATTTGAAACATGTGTATTAAATATATTAGGTTGCGCAGCGACGTGTAGTGTTTTTCATGTTAATATATCAGCCTGTACGAGAATAATAGAGGGAGATTACTGAAGGGAGTCCATGCATGACATTTTATTATTCATATGATTACATAGGACTTTAATATGTACGCGTCAACATTTCTGTTGTCTTTTTTTTTCTTGTATTGAATATATTTTATTAAGTAAAGAAGCGGCCCAATGAAACAATAAAGTATAACATAAAAATTCAAAAGTCCGCTCTTCGTTTTGTGTTTAAAATTTACTGTAAGACAGTAAAATTTAGTACAATAAATTGCAAGTGAAGCACTAAAATAAGTTGATTATGTACATAAGTTCTATTTTAAGAGGATATCTTACTTTGAAGCCTGCTAGAGATCACTTAAAACCACAAATTACCCCCACCCTACCTCAACGCCTTTAGTCTACACTATAAGAGCACTTTCGCTAACCACATTTTCAGCGGCTCTAAATTGTCAGAGAGCTCTAAAATATTGTTTTAATTAACTAAGAAACCCATTTTTTCTGCTTTTTTTTATTTTATTCTTATAACATTTCTTTTCATAGAAATTATTAGTTAAAATTTAATCAGAAAGTAGATTAATATCCTTTACAGATATAAGTCGGATAAGTTCCATGTTCCTTCTTCTACGGTTTCTTAAAATGTCCTTATCATAGTTTTTATTTAGTATTTTGATTATTTATTATTTTTTTGAAAAATGAATCATAAAGTTGTTGTCATAATAATATGAAAAGTATATTTTTTATCAGAGATAAAACATTGAATTTACGCTAAGTGTTAGCTTATTATATGTACGATGCTTGTCATCGTAGTTGTCGGCGAATGTAATGATACTTTTAAAATAACGAGTCTGATAGATATTTCTTAACCTTAACTAGGTTACTATCCCACCGTAAGCGTTAATTTATTATTATAACTTAATTTAAACGCAATGGATGCCTAACTAGATTGAAATCCAGTTGCATTGTATCCTGCCATTTAAAGCCGTGCCTACTTTCCATATAAGGCAGCTTGTCTCTAAGCTTGTTCGATATCGTGACTTAGTTTATTTGACTGCCAAACTATTTTAAACTTAATACATATACTGTAATGGTTCACTAAGTATGTAGCAGTCTTTCTTGTGTTCAAATACGAGTGCCTTAATTTGCTAGCTTACATTCTAAAACGGTGTCAGAATAACTTGCATTTGTAAGCACATGTTCAGGTGATATTAATTAATTCTCGGCTTTAATGTTACTGACAATCGTACATTTGTTTCAATTTTAATATACAATTATACAAGTTTAGCGTTTAGCTAAAGGTATTTTTTGTGTATAATAGAACTAATATATTAATTTCACATGATTTTAAGCAATGAAGACAACGGGGTAATCTAAATTTACATGATTTAGCAATTAGTCGCTGAGCAACTTAGGTACAAAAATTGGTCAAGAGCTTTAACTTTAACCAAAAATAAAAAACTTCCAGGTGCAGTATCTGCATGCTAAATAACCTGTATTTTATAAATCTTTGGCAAATTTTTATACTAATAAAAGATCAATATTGAAAAATCAAAGAATGGAAAATAAAACTTAAAGAAAAAGTTATAACGAAATTATAGTTTATGTTATTCAGAAAACTTAAATAGCCAACACAATTAAAAGAAAGACCAAAATTTTCAATACAGCAATAATTTTTTTTATATACAACGAGGCGAAGAGATCAGCAAGGCGTTCACCAGAAGGTAAGTGATACACTTGCTCATAACTTGGCGCTGGTTAAGATGGTATACACTGCACCACTTTGCGCTCTTTGTATTGAGGCATAAAATGTTGTCTCGTTATCCCAGTAATTTCTCTAGCATACACTCTTCAAACTGGAGAACGGTAATATTCGCACAGTATTGTTTGTCGGCTGCAATAGGAGCTTCGGTGGTACCTACGCAGACGATCTCCATCAACGGAGATCTGCCACTTGTAAAAATATATATATGTGATATCATACTAATATTGAAAGCTGCATATTTCCATTCAAAACAAACAAATACTTTTACGTTACAAAAAATTACACCACTAGTACAGTTTTTAGAAACTAATAGAACACGAATAAAGCAAAGAGAAGCAAAGTGCAGCATTTGACAATGTAATGATGAATAAAATGGAAAAATACTCGCTGAAAGCAAATCCTATACCTGGAAAGGTGGATCATGGATAAACATTGCTGTTTGTTTAGTCCGACGAACTGCGAATTACTTCTGCAAAATATCTAAAGAGATCCGCCCTTCAAATAACCGTGTAACTTCAAATGGAAAATGTAATGAAATTTCTAGTTATTACTAAAGAGATTTTATTATTTTATTTCTATACTACAATAGGTAATTTTACAAAGTAAATTAAATTGGAGATTCTGTGTAAAAACTGTATTATTTTGAAAATAATCCAAACGCTTCCCAGCCGATGGTTCCTACAGCTTCTTTATAGTTTACTGTTTAATCAGACGTTATTACTTCAGTGTTATAAAAATATCCAAAGCTTTATTCCGATATCTATAAAATTGGAAAACTTTTATTCTTAACTCGTAAAAATATTTTAAGTTGACAGTAATAAGTGTTTTAAGCACCATGTCCTGAAGTCCTGATTAGTTTGTTTGGCCAATTCTTTGGACAATCTTATAGAAGTAAAATCAAAATCAACGTAAAGGGTTATTACGAATTGCATTGATTGGGATGTAAGGGGTCCCATACAACACCTCACACAACCCAAGCCATCTTTACCTACTTGTGGTGAACCCTGTTGAATTACAAACGAGGCTGGCTTCCTACCAAGCCGCATTAGGCCGGTGTGGTTGGGGACAGCCCAAATATCCCATTATTGGAAATCGCCTATGGTCAGCAGTGGACGTCTATCGGCAGATGATTGAGAAATTGTAATAATTTTGGCACTATTTCCGATTCTGTTTTCCTCTTACTGTTTCGCGGTTATTCTAGTAAAAATCCTTCTATTTTAAATTTATGTATTAAAAATTTTATGTCTTTAAATCAGACTGTGTCTTTGCGATATTATTAAAGATTACTATAAAGGAACAAATCCAGAAAAATGGTAGTTTTTTTGTTGTTTATATATTGCTCTCACCAATTCTTTTTTTTTTTTTTTATTTTATTTTGATATGCTCTTTTATTCCTCGGACTATTGTCGGAGACATTGTTTGCTTATCAAATACTTGATTGTTTTTATAATTTTTATCTACTAATAGCAAGAGACGATAATTATGATACCTG
>DWLS01005121.1:0-13064 GCA_018246255.1 Pachliopta kotzebuea | reverse complement strand
CGGTGTGCGAGCCTGGCGGGCGCCCCATCCGGCGGAGGAAGCGGCGCGTGTGGAAAGTGACGAATCGGGTGTGAGAGGATTCTGATACTGTTCCAAAGTATAAAGTAAGTGTAAATTAAGGTGTTTTTTTTAAACATTATGCGCAAAAGACGGCCTCTTTTTGCAACAAGTTAAGAATGCCATCTTTATATTATCATTATTATGTTCATCCTTATCATATTCTGGACTCTTTTGATTATTTTAAGAAACTGTTGCTAAGAGAACGACACAAATTAAAAGTAGTTGAATAAATTATTTAACATATCAGTACCATTAAAGAGATATAGATATTAAATGGTAATACCATTGCAATATACTTATAATTATTTAATATATGAAACTTATGTTTTCATAATGAACAGAAAAAATATTTTTGAAATTCTTTGAATTCCTGTAAAGACTTACGCGGTACTTTGTTATATTTATTTATATGTACTAGGTATAAAGCATATAGATAAAATCAGTTTTCGTTTCAATATGTTTAACAAATTACTACGCGTACTGGATCTTAAATAATAATAAAATATAAACAAAAAATTTAAATATTTCAACAAAATTTAAGTAGGAGACCATATACTTTCATACAAATTACAAAACTTGTAAATGTATCACGTCATAAAAAACGCGCCCTATCTAACAGCATAGTAGGAGCGAACAACGAAAGGTTTAGCCCTCTAGCATTTAAGAGGAAGTGCGACGGGCTAGCAACTTATTCACATGAATATTTTAATACTAAGAAATCATTTTTATAAGATATACAATTCGATCACAAAAATAACAAATAACGGTAGCGTGTGATTTACGGTTATCCTCGACGAATGAATATCTTTTAAAAAACTTTATTGACCTCCTTATACATAATCGAGGACTAAATGCTTATTGACTTGAAATGGCCGAAAAGCTTTTGTATAATTTACAAATATATTGCCATCTTAAAAAAAACTTCCGTAATATTTTAAAAAATGGATATTAATCCATGAAAGAAAGACAGTCGCGTTTACACCGTTATTCCTCTGCGGTTAACGTTACGATTAAAAAATTAAATGCACAATGATTGTCATAAAACACACGCAAGTTGAGGTCAACCAAAAACTAACGATTCGTCTGTTGTTATTTTTGGATAATTCGCGTTGTAGACTGGTAGACTTATCTTCCGTCCCTTCTTTGCAATACTTCGTGCAAGATGGTGTTAGCATCTAAGTCGCTGTCTTCGCCTTCCCCACTGTGCCACTTCTGTTCTTCGAGGAGAGGCACTTTATGTTCTCCAGTATGACTCAACGATCTTGCTTTATTTATTGAATTAAAATCATCTTCTTTCAAGGCTTTCACTGTTCCGATAACTGATTTTATTACTAATACCTTGTGGATAATGTGACCAATGATTCCCATCAAGCATAAAGCTAATCCTACAACGTTAATGGCACTCAGCTGATCACCGCTAACTTCAACAGCTAGTATCAATATACACATTTCCTGAAACAATATTTTTTCATTGTTATATGTGGTAAATTTAAACAATTGTTTAACACCTTGCGTATATATAAATATTACCTTAAATATGCCTGCAATAGACAATGTCAGACTGGAAGTATAGGTGACGACAAGGAACTCGCTGATTTCCATCGCAAAGGCTATAGTAGCCCCCACGGAAACTTTTAGGACTGCCGGCATCAGTTCATTTTGTGGCAAAGACGACAAGTAATCGTAGCAAGTGAATCCTGGAACCAGGAATTTTATTTTGGTTTTAAAACGTTTTTATAGAATGTTTATTATTATTATAAAAAGAATCTTATAATTAATTTTACATTACCTCTAATAAATAAGTGTTGAAGCAGAGTTTAATTTAAACGCAGCATTAATAAAATTGCTGTATACATAAGTACGCGTAATAGATTGACACTCAAATATCACAAACATGATAAAATTTCGGACGGTGCATAATTTGACTTTGGAAAAGGTCAACCATGTCGATTCTCAGACTTCATCACCATAATACATTCTCAATGTATATTAAGCGTTGACGTATAAGAATTTCAAATTTCACAGGTAGACAACTGTTTACGTGGATATCGGTATTAAAAAACGAGCAAATCGCCCTAGATACATACGAAAACTCCGGAAAACAACGTAAATATGTATCGAAGTTTCCAGAACGCATCAAATCAACGACGTAAAAGCTAACAATATGACACCACTCATACAACTTGCAAAAACAAGTGTACGATATTTTTGCTTACGCAATACAAATTCAAATGGTGATCATAAAAGATTTTTTTAACGTCGTCTATAAGGATAAGACAGATCTCTTGGTAAATATCATTCCGGAAAGAAGGTCAGATCATATATTATCTGATATGAATTTCAAAGATGTATTTCAAATTCATCCAGCCGCGCTTAAAATTCAAATTGCACGCAACTTGTCCATTTCCGATACAAAAGATAAACACCCTTACTACCAATGTGGCAAATTTGTAACAAACAATCTAAAATCATCAATTTTTCTCAACTTCATTATAATCCTCAAGAGAAATGTAAACATGTTTACAGCTTTTTGTATAACTCATTGCATATAGAAAAAATACAATATTTTGTTTAAGAGTACTCTGTCACTTGTAGTTTTTTTTATGAAAACGTTATCTATTCAGGCAACACTACATTATCATATCTAGCACAACCAATTTAGTAATGCGTTAATACATCTGCGGAAATGCAATAATCCTTCAAGCGGTTTGATATCGACAAAATTAAAAAATATGCATTAAAACATTTTTAAATAGTATGTTGTACTAAATTAACGTAATCATTTGCGATTACTATCTATAAACGACCTTCAATTCATAATGTAACATTTTTATGGGTTTCAAATCATATAATAGACGTAGTAGTAGCATTACTTGATTATATAATAGACGTAGAGTTTACTATGAATGCGAATAGAATTTATCACTTAGAAAGCATAAATATAGTACAATGTTATAAAGTATTCGATAATATAGAGTTAAAAGTATTAATAAAAAAATTATTCAATTGTCTTTGTTACAATGTTCTCTATATTTCGTACAATTTATAATTTTTGATATAAAATAATTTATAATAATGTCAACAGCAAAAACGAATTTATAGTTTATACATGAACAAACTTACCCTCAAACATCATAGTGAAAGGTAATAGCGACAAAAACATCCAAGGCTGCACATGGAATACCATATCAACAGGGTTATGAAGGCCAAGTTTAGACTTCTGCATAAGAAGCTGGGCAAAGGACCATCGTAAACCAGCTGCAAATGATGCCAGCAGAAGAAAATAGAAACCAAGAATATTGAATTGTGTAGCCTTATAGGTGAACATGACAAGACCGGCAGCTATCATAATAACAATGCCCACCAGCGACCAAGACTGTAGGGAAAAGTTATTTATTAATTATAGTAATCAAACAGTATTTAAAAAATTATAACATTTAAAAAATTATAATCGCTAATTAAGTTTATTAATAACAATAAAATTTTAAACCAAAACAAGAACAGGCAAACCGTAACTTCATAACTCTCAAAAATATAATGAAAAGGATTTTTTTAACTCTAGTCGAAAATTTGAGACCACCATAATAAATACATGTAATTTAAATAAAAAATTACTTTGTTTAAGAGATTATAAAAGAATTGTATGATTAGTATATTACTCATCATCAGCCGATAGACATCCATTAGTGAACATAAGCCTTCCACAGTAATGGTGGGATTTAGGCCATCTCTCACCATGCTGGCCCAATTCGAGTTGGTAGGGATTATATAATACCCTAAAATAATTATCAAAAAACATTCGTAAATTTTTGTCATTATCATCTTAACCCATGCATTTCCTCAGTTAGTCATCTTGAAATGTATACCACAAAGACTGTCTTTTAACACAGACTGTCCATGTGACGGACGGTGTTTCAAAACAGTGATTTTTGATTTGATGATGATTTTTGTTATATTCTTTGCCTATTGCCACTTAACCACTCCAACTAGTAGGGCTATTTTGTTATCTCGATGTGGATGTGTTCATTTCTTATTTGATAACCTAAAGATATTCTGTGCTCTCTCCGTCTCTCACTGTATGGCTATCTTACAATAGCCAGCGTCAACGACCAAGTTTCAGAGCCGTTAACAATAACTGGCAAAATGTACTGTTCAAATTCTTCAGGCTTTGAGGGATTTTGGATGAAAACACTGCCAACGTTTTGCCTAATAAAAATTGGACCAATCCGCCGGTAGTAACAACAAATTTCTGAATTTGTGTGCTATCATGTCCTAGCATCCTCTCTTCAAACTTTTGACAACCCTATGTTACATGATATAAACTCTACTGATTAAAAATCGATCTCATTGCAATATAAGAGTTCCTTGTCACAACATTGGAGAATAAGAATTTATGCCATAGTATGACTAGATATTTATGAGAGTCATGTAATAAAAAAACTATGTAAATACTATGCTATCCCCAATGTGCCTAGACATTGATGAGTAATTTTATAAATAAGGTGTTAAAAAAGATAGTAATAATTGATAACAATCACAGATTTTATTAAAAGTAAAACAGAAAAAAAAAATGTGTATTGGTGAGGTTAAAGAATTTAATACCCTACAACCAGATTTGTTCCTTTTCAGCAAACATTGAAGTTTTGTAGCAACACTTATTTATTACTCATTCCATGACTAAGAGACGAAAAAACTAGTCTCTGAATGATATTTATGAACATTAGAATGTGTACCTGTGTACATTACTTTTATACTTCTAATAATTCAAAAATATTTAGAGATTACGCGAACCTATGGCGGTCTTAAACTTTTGTCAGGTAATATAAGTGACTACAATTAAATATTTATGACCTTACAATATTTCAATATCTTTTCCAAACAAGCAAATAAATTAAAGTTGCATTATCTAAGAGATAGTTTTTAATGATTTCACGGACTTAATCTAAGAAAATAAAAGATGTTATGATCAGAATTTTCTAAAATGAAAAAACACATATTTATTGCACAGCAAAAAGAATTTAGTGATAAAAAATTTGTATGAATAATAAAAAAAATTTGTAACATTCCTTTTTTTCTAGGCCAAGAAATATTGCAAATCCAAGTATGAATATTATGGTTGTTGATTTAGTCATAGTGTAAAGAGAAATTGTAACTAATTCAAGTCCCCAATTAGAAAACCCTACATCTATTCCACTGGCTAATCCCGTAGGTCCAACAGATCTCAAACATGTCATAAATGAGAGCACCAACTGAGGAGCCCCCAATATAAATTGCAAAATTATTCTCACAAATACAGATAGTATCCATTTTATTACCAAGTGGTACATCACCACAGTGAGGGGATAATGAAAATCCTAAAATTCAAATTATAGTAAATAAAAAATGAAACCGTAATAAATAAAATTGTACAAAAAAAACTAATTATTAAAAACTAAATTTAATAAATTTACAGTAAACATAATTTAAATCCTGAAAAGCAATTTTTTTTGTTTTATATGGAGGAAAGAAATCAAACAATGAATAAAAAAAACGGTATATACAAGCTACAACTTCATCATTATCTTAAGCGACTAAGGCTTTTGTAAAAATATATAATGAAAACCAAAAAAACTATACCTTCAAAAGCCATCTCTGATAAAAAGTCAGACCGATAGACAATGAAAAGTATAATAAAATAAGTCCTAATGATAAAATACTTTTCTGAATATAGATATCAGACCATTTTCCTTTAGTTTTGCTTGTTATTACTTCTTCGTCGGCATCCGATTTTGAAGACAGCTGTTCATATTTAGTGGTTTGCTTGGAGGTCGTGAGGCGGCCTACCATCTTTATACGGTTTGTTCAAGTAAATCACTTCTACAAAATTCAACAAAATTTATATAAATAGAACTATAAATAAATTCGATTATGATTTAAAAACATTTACCCTTATCAACTACAAGGAATACCTACTGTCACAACAATCACTAATGAACCCATAGAGTTTATTATCATGTCCTACGTACAGACCTATTAAAATATACATAGACTGATTATAAGTTAAAGTTTTTAGCCAAAATTACACATTTCTGTACTTACTACTTATACTTATTCTATATTATTACTAATGTATTAGAAATAAAAGATATTAAAATTAATTAAAAAAAAACCTCTCTCATTATCAAAATAATAATTTAAAAAACTATAAGTTTTTACTACTCTTTAAGTTTCAAAAGAAATAGCAATCAGCTATAACATTTCTAATTCATTACAGTAAAATTTTTGATAACAGATGTGTAGTACTTTGTTATGAATATTCGTACTATAGTTTCTATAGTGGGATATTTCAAATAAACTTTGTTTTATGTAATTTTTGATTTCTGTTGAAGGATAATTTAAATGATATTTATGTAAGAAGGTTTTCAAATGGTATTTATATTCTTGTTTTTGATTGCAGAAGCTGGTAGTAAGTACAAATGATTGTTTATAACGCTATTGATGAACGTATTTTAAAATATTTTAGCTAATCATATTCAATAAATTTTGACGGTGTACAAAGTTACGAAGTTAAACACTTATGTTCATCATTACTACATCATAATTTACAATAAACTCTAATTTTGTTAAAGAAAAAGTACTCCCATAATAACAAAATATTTTTGTTTTATAATTTAGACAAGGTTATATTTTATATTTTTACAGAATTGTGATTATTTTAGGTAATAATGTTAGTAACGGGGTTCTAATATAGTTACTTCATATTGTTCATTTTTCGTCTTTACTCATTAACATAAAAATTTGTAAATTTGTATTCAATTGAATTTGTATAAATTCTGATTGCTACTGATATTGATCTTATTTAAGTATACTTCAATGACTTTATTTAAACTATTGCTTTCTGTACTTTACTATGAAACAAAATTATACTCTTTTAAAACTCGGAATGAAAAGCTAGTAAAATTTTGAGACCTTAGACTATTCTCATATATTTTCATATAAATAGCATAACATTTTGCCATACTGTGTAATAAATATACTGAACAATAAGTTTATCTTTTGTGCACTATGATACTATTTATGGTATTTTTATAAATAATTTGTTTTTATTATTTGTGTAAAATAATCTCTCTTTATTCAATATTAGTCTTCAACATGTTTTGTAATAAATATGCAACATTTTTATTCAACTAAGTCATGAAACATATGTGATGTCCACTTGGTGGTAAGTGACTATAATAACATGGTGATAAATATATGTGTTGTGATGATATACATTAGTACACCACATTGTTCTCATCACTTTCAAACATGTGTTGATTTCATTACCTAAAAACCACTGCAATGCCATGTAATATTTATATTAATTCTATGAAGTGCACATCAAATTCACCTGATAGTAAATGACAAGCTTGCTTGTAACAAATGTGGCCTGGGTTAAAACTGTACATATTACACATTGCCCTTGTCGCATTGAGTCATAAGATGTACTTCTCATTATAATACCTTTCAAACTGAAACAGTAATGTTTGCTCTCTATTGTTTGGTGTTAAAAATCAGTGCTGCTATGGTTCCCACCAAAACAGTCTCTGACTACAGACCAAGAAAAAAGTAATAACAAACTGAATATCAAATCGGTTTATATGTTTTTGTTTTAGATTGCATGGGGCTTAAACACATCTGAGAGATACCTTAAGTGAATTTATTGAATTTATGTATTTTGCTAGCACATAGGTGTGGTAGCACAATACATAAATTGAACTAGAAGAAGGAAGAAATTCATATAATTTTTTTCACACTATTTAAACTTTAGGGGTGAGTAGTAGTTTTAGTAAGTACATGTGTAATAATTTGTTCTCAAAACTTGATTATAACATTTTAACTATACCACAGCTGTCATCATCTTGGGAGTTTAGTGCATAACCAGTCCTTACCACTAATAGTCAAGTACATAAGCTTGTACTTCATGTAAAAAGGAGGTTATTTATTAATGAATAAGAAATTTTCTTTGTGCTTAATTAAAACTTAAATAAAACATTGAACAATTTATAATCAAAATTATGAATATAATTTCAATCTCTTCATTCCACATTGAATCCAGATTTTTATTTAATTATTTACAAGAAAGTTAATAACATGAATTAAATGTATAAGATATTAAGTAGTTGTATTAGTAACATATCATTTGTTCATCATCATCATATCAACCAATGGGCGTCCACTGCTGGACATAGATCTCTTGTAAGGTATTCCACAAAACAGGAACTTGTGCTATTTTGATTCAATGACTCCCTGCAACTCTAAATATCGTCTGTCCATCTAGTTTTATTCATTTGTTCAATATAACAAAAAAATATCTTAATTTGTTAGCACTGAGTGTAAATAATAATAATTTGCAGTGTTTAAGTTATGGTGTAATTATTTTTTAAACTAATTGATTGAATTTAAACCAAAAAAAGTAAAATAAAACTTGCATGAATTTTAGAAAAAGGTTACTGTATTATAAGACTATAAAGGATAAACATAGCTGTGGATACCAACTATTTTATTTGTGTAGTTACACTTTATCTTCATTTTGGTATTTAGTTCAAAAATGAGTAATATGTTAATATACAAATAAATGTTTCAATTCTCATATATTATACCATATGTTAATAAAATATTTTGTATTTGCACTATTTGCTTTCAATCTAATTTTAAATAATTTTCAATTGCTATAGAAAATTGTGTTTGTTTAAAATTTAATTAACAAAGAAGAAATGTATTTTTTTTACTATAATGTGTATAAATGTGTTTTTTGTTTTAGGTTCTGGAAATCTTTTGTACAAATAAATTCACTGTTTGTGCATATATGTCTACTTTGATATATTTATCTGTATACTCAATAATTTTACACAGGTATTAAATTAACTGTAAGTCCTATTACGGCCATTCTCATAATTCCTACAAGAAAATCCCTAATAAATTCCAACTTCACAGTTTGCATTCAATATATTTTTAATTTGATTTCTAGTGAATTAATTCAAACAAATCATGGAGTCCAAGGGATATTCTTCATTATTTGATTTAGTTGACAGCCATCTTTCTCAAACCAGTTTTAATAGTCCTACTATGAATGGGAATGCAAATACAACCGAGTTACATAATGGAAGTGTTTCAGAATCGCTATTTTTCTCCCCCAAACAGCGTCTTCCTGAACTACCATCTTTTAGTGATAGTGACAGTTCTATTCGAGGTGTGTTAACAGAACAAGTTGCAAATATGCTAAAAGCAAAGGAAGAGAAAAAACTAGAAGAAGACATGAAAAAAATTAAATTAGACTGTAATGATGATTATGTTATTGACCTGATGAAATCTCTTCAAACCCCATATCAACGAGAAACTTCCTCAGAAGAATCTCTTAGTACATCGAGTTCATTGGAGTTATTATGTAATATGAATTTAGCTGAATTTAAAGAAACCGTTCCGAAACCAATTGACAATGGAACACTTTTGCCGTGTGTAATTGACATGTCTTCTATAATACACGAAAACATGCGGAGGGGTAAATGTTCAACATTCGGTAAAGTTTTAACATCAAGGCTTAGACCCGTGGCTGCACCATATCTAATGGATAAAACACAGACTAATATAAAGAGTTTTGATTTCAAAAAAAAATCACCCTGTGATATGATTAAAGACAATTTGAGGAAGCCAAGCAATATTTTTAATAGATTTTGATATTAACTTGCTATACAACTTTATTTATTAAATTTAAGTTTTGCGATCACCGTAATTCTTAGGTAGATTACGTAGATGAACTATAACTTCACAGCTAATAATTAATGCACACGTGCAATTTATTGGTATTTATACCAAGACCAATACACAAATAATAAGCAATAAATTAAAGTACAAACAATTTATTATAAAATACTGGTGTAGTATTTAGAGGTAATTAAAATATTCAAAATTTTAATTGTATGTTTATAGATATACCGTAAATATTTTTGATGAAAATTTCGATATTTCAACAAAATTTTTTAAAGTAAAAATTCTTATAGAGATAATAAACAACATATGTGTAATTTTTAATACGTAGTAGTGATCAGCCGTTATATATAATAAGCCTTGGCCAATGTCTTCCACTAAATGCGATCTGCTTTTCGCATTCACACACCCATATTACATTACGAGTTCGTAGGTAGGTTCATCTGGACTGATAGCGTCCCATATTCCTGGGTGACTTGACAAAAATATCCTCTTTCATATGACTAGCATTCGAAGCATCAATTTGTTAAAGGAGCAAATATAACCTTTCATTGTGAAGAAAATTCAAAAAACTGATTTCTCAGTCCCAATCCATACGTAATCCCACTATCACTGCCATTTTGTATTTGTCATTGAAGACTAAGGTAACTGTTAATAAGACTTAGTGGTACAAAGCATGTCCTTAGATATGACATCGTAGGAAGCCTAGGCTTTTGTTTCAGTGTGACGAAGAAAAGATTTGCACAACTATCGCTAGGCTTTGCTCGCGCTTTAGCGAATGAACAAATTAGATATAGCAATTATATCAAAAAAGCAATAAAAATTTAGGAATAAACATCCGTTAGGAGGAATTTGAAAACAGTTATAACTTTAATGTTACTTTTTGTATTAATTTGTATAAAAGTAAGTCTCTTTGACAAAAGTCAATTATTTTGTTTTAATAAACAATAATATAACAAAGTTTTTATCAAACTTACTGTTTGGTACAAGTTTTAAGTGGTCTTACAATAGATTACATGGATTTTGTCAAAATTCCTGTCTTCGATTATAATGCTATTTTTTTAATAAACTAGAACTAGTAACAAAACTACAGAGGTATTTTTCAATTTATGTTAGAACATATTTAAGTAAATTAGATATTAAGATGATTAAACAGAATAATGTTTCGGTTCAAAATTTTCTCTCAAAAAATGTCTTTTGTTAATAATGACGTGATTAAATTGTTTATTCTTCGTAATGACTTTTTATTTTTTAATGGTAGTACAAACAGCTCCATTAATCGATTACTAAAAACTACAACAATCAATGCTACGTATTTAGTGCTTTATAATATCAGACAAAAACCTATCTTGCGGTGACTCCAGAATAAGGTTAGTCGCACAATAAATCAAAAATTTCCATTAGAGAGAAATGGAGAATTTTTAAGAATACAAAAAATTAAACAGTATCAAGCCAACAATAAACAGCTGAACGATCTTAACCTTATTAATGATCTATGTAATTTTAAAATAGATAAATTAAAACATGTTACGAACTTACTTAAATTTTTATATTCATCAGGGTAACCAGTCTTGCTAGAAGTTCACCTAATGGTAAGTGATACCTTTGCCAATAACAACGCGGCGCTGGTTAAGTTGGTATACACAGCAGCACATTGCGCCCGTCGTTATATGACATGAGGTGTTAAGTCTCGTTACTCCAGTAATTTCACTAGCATACAGCACCCTTCAACCCGGAACACAGTAATATTTGCACATTACTATATATATAATATTGCTAAATTCAGATAATGTGATAAACATTTCAAGAGTCTATAAATACTTCACTAAAGTATTAAATCTAATAAACACAAAGGTTATATTCACTTAAAAATTAGAGATGCACCAAACAAATGGAACAGTAAAAGCAAACGGTAAGCAACTGTAGAATAAATATAACTAATGTCCATCCAGCATTAACTTTTTTTTGATGCGGGGGAATCTCCCAAGGATACCTTGATAATGGAGGGAGAAGCCAGGGTTATATGAGGCAGCATCCACGGTCTACTACGACAAAATACGACACCACTTCTTACTTGTCGTCCGCCCCGGGCTCACTTAATAGACATTGAGGACCCTCATCCTCAATGTCCGCAAAATTAAAAATCCTTTTAGTCGCCTTCTACGACAAGTAGGGCTTACCTTAATCCTATTCTTGATAGCCCGACACCATAGGAATAGCGGGCTGAAGCGTCCGCTGGCACCGCCCTAGCGCCTTTATCTCCGATCGGAATCGGCTCTCTCCTGATTCCGCTCTACGGTTGCCTTTTGACCTATGACGTTTTCGCAAAAGGAGGCTAGCGCTGTCCATTCCAGCATTAACCTTAGAGGTATATTACTTATATATTTATAAAAAAAATACGTAATTACCTTTTTCTTAGACGAATTCTATAATTTTTAGACCTTATAAGATCTGGATCTTTTAGTGCGCTGCGATGATACAAATGGCCAAAGCTTATTTTATTTTTATTAATAGTTTTTTTAACAGCAAAAACAATAGTGACCTGAAATGTTTCCCGAAACAATTAAAGCTGGATAGAGATCATGAATAAAACTTGTTAACATTTGTCCAACGTTCACCTAGGAGTTAGTTATGAAAAAAAAACTGATAATTGTAGTTTTAATAAACGCTAAACATTCAATTTGTTCACTAGTGATGAAAAATCTGTTACTTCGTATTTTTCATTCACTTCGCCTAACTTAACTAAATAAATAGCTTTTTTAATGGCTAGACATAGTGATATGAAAAATTCGTCGAAACAAAGCTAGATGGAGATCTTGAATAGAACTGGTTAACATCTGTCCAGCGTTCACCTAGGAGTTAGTTATGAAGAAGAAAGGTAAAAAGCAGATAATTGTAGTTTTAATAAACGCTAAACATTAAATTTGTTGAACTGTGATGAAATTTGTTACTACGGATTTTTCATTCATTTCGCCTAACTAAACTAATTTAATAATTTTTTTACAGCTAAACATAGTTATGGGAAATTTTCGCCGAAACAAATTAAAGCCGCGTGGAGATCTTGAATAGAACTTGTTAACATCTGTCCAACGTTCATCTAGGAGTTAGTTAGGAAGAAAACAGGTAAAAAGGCGTTAATTGTAGTTTCAATTAACGCTGAACATTCAATTTGTTGACCAGTGATGAAATTTGTTACTTCGAATTTTTCATTCACTTTGCTCAACTAAGCTAATTTAATAGCTTTTTTAACAGCTAAACATAGTGATGTGAAATATTCG
>DWLS01005120.1:0-13067 GCA_018246255.1 Pachliopta kotzebuea | reverse complement strand
CCCGTGGGCGGCGGTGAATCACTTACCAACAGGTGACCCGGCTTGCTCGTTTGCCTCTCAGATTTTATAAAAAAAAAAAAAAAAATGTAAATATACATTAAGAATTAAATAAAATAAATAGGTAATCATTGCAGGATAGTGTTTAGCCGATTCGGCTTGTCATGTTTTATTTTTTTTAATACCTGATCTTTCAGCTTTGTCATATACCTATGTGTAATTGAAGATTATATGTATTTTTTAATTATTAGTATGTTATCTTTTTTCTAATTCATCACCAAATGGCATAGTAATGCATAGTGCTAATGACACTACAATCCTAAGAGATCGGCCGTCCATAGCAGTTTTGTAAAAAATCATAACATCAAATGTCTGAGATTGATTTGTACTTTTTATAGAGTATACTTTTACATATCTTATTTTTTACTCAGTGGCATAATGCACACGCTCGCGATTTGCCGAAGTACAAACTTTTATTTATCTAGGATGGGCTAACAACTGATCTAAATTTCACACGGTATTAAGTAACAATAATGCCGTGGAAGGTAGAGCGTGCTCACCGAGAATTATAGAGTTTAATATATTGATAGCCGAAACACAGTACTAACATAGCTTCCGAAATGAATCAGTGGTGACCTTTTTATTAATAATCCAGCAGATCGCGCGAAAGCTCTCAAAGTTTGCAGTCGACACTAGTAATGCTGAAATGATCCCTTCCATGATTTGCAAGTCCATTATCTCTTTTTACAAGATCATCATAATACAAAACAAACAATGTCTACAGGGAAACAAGTTCTGTTATAATCGAATTATAAAATTTAAGATTTTTTTTTATCAGAAAGTAAACTTATGTGAAATTAAATACTTAAGGTAAGTAAATACTTTGCGGACAACGATGATATGTAAATTATATTTTCATCGAGTACTATTTGTATTTATTTTTAACTGAATATTACTAATTAAAGGCAAGTACAGAGTTTTGTTATAAACAACTTCATGAAACAAACATGTCTTCCGCATTTTAATGACTTATTTGAATTAATTTTATGGAACCAATCTGTTCAACCGACAAGTGAAGAAATTTAAAAGGTTGAAAGAAAAAATGCACTAAACATTATTTATTTATTAATAGTAATAATAAAAAATTGTATCTTGATTACACCAGAACACATATGTATACAGTATCATTAAAACTTTTGTATTATTAAATGTCGTGTCATACCATACATGTAGTGTATTTTATTTTAGTATATAATTTTTATTTATATGACATATACATGGTCGGTGTTGACGGTAAATCTAATGTTAAAACTAAATATTATTATTATAAAACAGAAAAACGGAATTAAATATGTTGCTTGTTGAATGATACTGTTTTAACATATGGTGCGCTTTACTGTCGTGTCGGCGTGTGCTTTTATTGTTGATGTGCTTATAAGTATAAAAAGTGCTATGCCATAATGATCCCCGTGGATGCAGCTGATTCAGAGGTGATGAGTGCAAAGGGTGTTAGCAGAAGTGTAAGCGCAGTGGGCGAGAGGGGCGAGCGAAGCGCAGATTGAGGCCACTATTTAACCGCACGTTGGCCACGCAACGACCTGTTGTGATCCCGTCATGGCGCGCTACGCCCGTGTCGCTACTTTAGCCGTGTGTCTCATATTCGTTTGCGGTGAGTTCTAACCATTTTACTTACGCCTTTAAACCTCTTTTATTTCGCGACTTCACAAGAGACGCTATTACATATTTACTCATCTATTAATCAGTGGTTGCGTTCGTAGCTATTGCTTCACGATAGTGAGTAGTGAAGTTACCTCCAAAGCGGTTATCAAGAGCCAGATCTCAAAATCAAAGCAAAAGTTTACTAATTATTGCCGCCAAGTATGAATATCTAGCATCAAATAACATTCTGCATCAAATAACAATAATGTAATCAATGCGTCGCTAGCCTTTCAAGGACATTTGCAACTACACCTTACCAACGACTACCGAGCTTCACTTACAGGTCAGAGTAGTAAAATCAAATTTTAATAAAATTTAGTTTTGTGTCACTATGTAGGACACATTTCGAGTTACGAAAACATGTTATATGTCTGAACCGAGTGTTGCCTAACCAAGTGCACACATGTCACTTTAGAAAACATTCATGGAATTGCATCAATTATATACTAATCTGAAAGTTCGTTTAATGAATCGTTGAATATTTTGTAATTTCCATGTCTCCAGACTACAATAACTTACTATTTACGTCTACTTACTATGTCTGCCGACAACTTTCACATTTGCTCAGTGTTGCGCCGCTGCCACCTCCGAGGACCGTCGATGACGTCACATGGCAATCATGGCCCTGCCAGTAGCGGAATGACACTGCGCTTAGGAATGATGTTAACTTTTGTAAAAAGTAACGTCTATATATAACAATGAATCATTTATGTAATAATATGTTTGTCATATTATCTACAGCCTTTACTATTAAGTTAATCGAAGTTAATCGAAGCATAATGAAGCTGATATAAATCGGTAATAATCCCGATATGAATTAAAGCGCCTATTTAAAAAAAATTAAGTTTAATTGTTACATAGTAAATACATTGATATTTTATGAAAGAAACTTATGTATTTATCAAATTTTTTGTAAGCGATGGTTTGATACATTGAATTAACGAACAATGCAAAAAACCTTTCAAGCCAGAAATCAATTACTTTTGTGACAAGTTCAATATAATGATTACAATATTTTATTTAAAAATTGACATAAGTAATCAATCGTATTGACAAATATAAAAAAAATACACGAGAAGGGTGCTTCAAATATAAGCTTAATGCGAATTAAAGCATAGACGTTACAAAAAAAATTAAGAAAATAGTAAAAATATAAGTAATGTTTTCGTTGATATATTGCATATGATAAAACCTTATAGATGTAATAATGTATAAAATAAATAAACGTTGATGTTTAAAACTATAAAACACGTAATCTCAGTATGTTCATTAATTAACTTTTTTCTAATTAATTAATGTTTCTTTAATTTCACTCTTAGAAATTTAACTGCTAACATTATTTTTAAAACCAGCAAAAATCATGGCACTAAACGCTTTAAACTATTACATTATAAAGTCAAATCTTGATAATCAATAGTTCAAATAAAATTATACTTCTTATAAATGTTAAAGTTTGAGAAATAAGCTGATGGTGATATATATTAAAAATAAATATTTTTGGTTAATTGAAAGATTGTTTATGTTTCATCAATTTTTAATAATAAGAAAAATTAATTTCGTAGTAATTTAAAATATTAATAAGTCGTATTTTATTGGCTTTCCCCATGTTACTATTCTAGTAGTCAATGTATAATTATCGTTTCCACTCTGTTAACCAAATAGTTATTGCAGTTCGTTAGGAAAATTTTAATAACGCTCAATTATTCGTTATTAAAAAAGAAATATTAATGAATGTTATGGGCAAAATTCAGTAAAAAGTAGGTAAATGAGAATATCATTTTAAATGAATATGTTCTTACCAATAAAGCTCCAAATATTTGAATTTTACTTATTAAGCACGAGATAAATGTTTGATTCATGTTCGATTGTTTTTATTGTACCTTATTATTTGTACTAAACATTTTGGGCTTGAAGTACTGGTGACAATGCTAGGAAAGTCAGAACTTATTATTGCTTACATATTTATGAGGTCCAACTTTGGTATGCAATTGGCGTGGCGTCATCGGTCGATGTCCGGGCTCCTTGGCATAACTGTCTCTTTATTCACATCAGTGTCAATTGACTACCTTTTTTTAGCTAACCTTCATATAAAAATATACTTTCATCGAAATACTCTAAAATTTAGATTGTAATATCCCGGATTTTAAAATTAATGAAACAGGACAAATTGATCATAAAACATCTATTTTATTGTTCGACTAAAGAATTTGTTAAAAGAAATTACTTAAAGTCCTTAATGAGCGAAAATATTCATAATTGTTGATTTAAGATTAATCCCAACGGAAAATCTGTAAAACAACTGCCTTAACAGGTGGCATATCCGGGTCAAACAGGACAAGTTTTAATTTATCATTCCTACGGTGTCTAACATACCGATCATGTTTTCGCCATTCGGCATCTTTTTATATATAAACTTGATGTTCAATTTAAAAAAAAAGGGTTCCATTTTTCCATTGTGAACTAAAACATTACATACTTTAAAAAAGTGCACGTTATTACGGTTTTTGTTGTTTTGTCTAACGAAAAAAATGTAAAGACATCAGATAAATGTTAAATTATTATTACCAACTCATATAAGAAACGTGTCAGGAATTTTATACCTGCAGGCAATTTACAGTGTAGGTACTCGTAGATATATTTGCATGAGCCCAGCAAGGTTGTCTGTGTTGTTCCACATATTTTATGGAATGATTACTTGCTATCTATTGCAATCTTTGTTCAAGTTATTTTTTTAAAAAAATTATCTAGACTAATGAAAAACATGATTTCTTAAAATATTATATGATTGAGGCAATTTGCGGCAAAGTAAATTTTTTACCGTTCAACACTTTAGCAACTAAATTACGTTACATTTCTTTTATAACCCATCGCAATAACGATATGCAATGTATAGTTACTAGAGAATAATGTTAACTAAACATGCAAGCTAGCAATGCAAGTTGTGGGTCTACACACGGTCGCAGCTCAGTTCCAGTGCCGTTTTGCGGAGTACGCTACCAAACAACACGCTGTTAGATAACATTGCGAGAGTGATTTCCTCATGTTACGTTTTCTGCGCGCACGCACTCAGTGTGCATCAATTTCTTGGCACTATCACAAGTTACTTAATTACGCCGACTAATTAACAAACAAAAGATATTAATTCCGGTTCACGCATTACAATATTTATTTAAAACTTGTGCTTTTTTTAGAAAGATTTGCTATTTGTATAAGTATGGACTAGTTAAGGAAAATTTCAATAGTAATATTCTTTGTCGGCATATCGTTCATATTTCCTGAACCATAACCAGCGGTCAAGGAAAACAACAATTCCATGACCTTTTTGGTTTTAATAGTTTCGTCAGCAATATTGGTATGAAGCATTAAATATCATGCATAATATAACAATTTGGTATAGACAGAAGAACACAGAAAGAGTTGTCCTTGTTTCTTGCTTAAGCACTGACATTTTGACTCCAGTCAAATGTCACGTGCGCTCACTTCACCTTTGCCATTTTATTTCCCGAGTAACATTTTAATTCTAATGGTATACGCTACGGCAAATATTTAATTAACTGGTATTTATTCGTATAAACATAAAAAATGGTGTAAAAATTTAACATACATAAGGTTTTATATAAGGAAGTATTTAACTAGAACCACGGAAGCGGATTGGATTGAAACTGATTATTTTTAAATATATTATTCAGTAATTTAATCTTAGTTCATATTGCTTACATTACAAAGTTTTTATATGTATAGCGATCGCCGATGGACACCGATGGCGGCGGCAAGCTGACGACGCGCCCAAGAAAGATGAAAGCCTGGAGCAAGAACTATGCAAGGACAAGGACGGTGGCGAGTGGTTCCGGTTAATTGCCGGCGAGGGCGACAACTGTCGCGACGTCATTCAATGTACTGCCTCGGTTAGTGCAATAAGCGATTACTTTTACACACGAATTCTTCCCTATACAATTTGCTATTTGTATCAATGTCAAGTGGTCATAATTATAATAATTTAACATACTTGCCATACGGATATATTTCAAGTATGTAAAATTAAACCGATTTGTTAAAATGTTTTTAGAAGCGTAGGTAATATTGTACAGAATTTTAATTCTGTTTATACAGACTTAGTATGTTATAAATATGGATGTAGTGTCGCGTAAGCAGTTTTACTTTACATTGAAATTTATCTGTTTGGTACATAGTTCTTTATTCGGTAATTTATAACTAAGAGAATTGTTTTGAACAATTTGTGTTTGATATTAAGCTTTTTAGTGCAATAAATTGACTAGACGTGCGATATTTACTTGCTTATGAGTAATAAGTTTGCTTACAACAATGAGGCCTCGATTATGTTTGCACAGTGCTCTTTGCTTAAAAACAAAATGGTGTGGTGTGGTATTGTAATTATATCACTAGCTAAATCAAAAGTGCGGTAGAAACCGAAAGAGAAATGTTTGCAGATAATTGAATGCGAATATTGTATTCTTCGGCTTCGATGAATGTAACGTACCACCTAAGTAAAATGTGCAAAACTTTGATATACGAAACATTTATGTTTACAAATAATAATTTCACATTCTCAACTTTATAACTCAAATGACTTAAATTACTTTTATGGGGACATTAACTTATCTATAACCTTGTTTGATTTATCAGGGTATTCAAGCTATCCGTTGCCCGGCTGGTTTATTCTTTGACATAGAGAAGCAAACTTGTGATTGGAAAGATGCAGTTAAAAATTGTAAAGTGAAAAACAAAGAGCGGAAAGTCAAGCCGCTTTTATATACAGAAGAGCCCCTGTGCCAAGATGGTTTGTTAGCTTGTGGTGATTCCGTCTGTATCGATCGTGGACTTTTTTGTGATGGCGTCAAAGATTGTGCAGATGGATCTGACGAAAATTCTTGTGGTAAGAAATAATTACATGGTACAAGAAAAATAAAAGTTTATTTCAGGATATATTTAACGAAACGTTCCTCCAAGATTCAATAAGGTAAAAAGTCTTGAATAAAATAAAATGAATTAGTAAGTTTTTTGTCCCTAAATATCTAAATTATTTATTTCAATCTAGAAGCTTATTTGTCTATTTTAGTAACGAATTTTTATTTTTATCATTAATAGATTTAGTATTAAAATTAACTAGTCATTATTAATACAGAATTTCATCAAGGTTCTAAAAAAAAATTAATGAGACAACTAGAGAAAATATAATTATTTAAAACATATGTTTTACTAAAGATATTGTTTTATAATAAAGAGGAACGAAAACACATGCCGACTCGCTTAAAAGCAGCGTTTGTTTATATAACAATGTATTTTAAAACTTTTTGTAACACGTATGTGTAAAACTACCTTTAGTTAAATGTGAAATCAGCAAACATTAATAAATTGTTGTGTCAGCGAAAGTAGTTATTCTAATTATGATTTCCGCCTAAGGTTACATATCCATGACTTGTTTATCTCACAAGTATATTTATTGCTTCATGACATGTATTACATATTGTAACCAATGGGGCAAGTCTAATTTATATATGCCCTAAAAAATATTTAAATAAATTTTAATTATAAACTAGAGAGAGTATTAATATATACTATTTAAAAGTATTTATTTCTCATAAATTATTATTTTTAGATATTGATAATGATCCTAATAGAGCTCCTCCATGTGACCCCTCGCAATGTGTACTACCGGATTGCTTCTGTTCAGAAGATGGAACAGTGATACCTGGAGACCTTGTAGCCAAAGACGTTCCTCAAATGATTACTATCACGTTTGATGACGCTATTAATAATAACAACATTGAGCTTTATAAGGAAATTTTTAATGGAAAACGTAAAAATCCAAACGGATGTGATATTAAAGCAACATTCTTTATCTCTCACAAATACACAAACTATTCTGCCGTTCAAGAAACTCATAGAAAAGGGCACGAGATCGCAGTACACTCAATCACGTAAGATCATTAAATAACTTAACTTATGCTAACAATGTAATAATATTTAGTATGGTAATAACTTTTATGAAATTTTGGTTTTTTGATCGTTATTATTCATGTAACTTATTTATGCACATAACACGATATCATTAAAGGTCTTTTTTTATTCTTAGGCATAATGATGATGAGCGTTTTTGGAGCAACGCTTCTGTTGATGATTGGGGCAAAGAAATGGCTGGTATGCGAGTCATCATTGAGAAGTTTGCCAGCATTGCAGACAATAGCGTTGTAGGAGTACGCGCGCCTTATTTGCGTGTCGGAGGCAACAACCAGTTCACCATGATGGAGGAACAAGCTTTCTTATATGACAGCACCATTACAGCGCCACTCTCTAACCCTCCTTTATGGCCTTATACTATGTATTATCGTATGCCACATCGTTGTCACGGTAATTTACAAAGCTGTCCAACCAGAAGTCACGCCGTATGGGAAATGGTAATGAACGAACTTGATCGCCGTGAAGACCCTAACAATGACGAATACTTACCTGGTTGCGCTATGGTAGACTCATGCTCCAATATTCTAAGTGGGGATCAATTCTATAACTTCCTTAATCACAATTTCGACAGGCATTACGACCAAAACAGGGCTCCACTGGGACTTTACTTCCACGCAGCGTGGTTGAGAAATAACCCTGAATATTTAGAAGCCTTTTTATATTGGATTGATGAAATTCTTCAGAATCACAACGACGTTTACTTTGTAACAATGACTCAAGTCATTCAATGGATTCAAAACCCACGTACTGTTACTGAAGCCAAAAACTTTGAACCATGGAGAGAAAAGTGTTCAGTAGAGGGTATTCCCGCATGTTGGGTACCTCACTCCTGTAAGCTGACTTCAAAGGAAGTACCCGGAGAAACTATCAACCTACAGACTTGCGTGAGGTGCCCCGTCAATTATCCATGGCTTAACGACCCTACGGGCGATGGGCACTATTAAGCGCCAAGATCTCAGGCCATACGCACTTAAAATTAGTTTTAAAATAATTGCAACGAAAGGGTTACACAGACAATATTTTCGAACCTACATATGAATAGCAAAACTTGACTTGAGGATATTTGTCGTTGCAATACAAATTTAATTAAGGTATTTGTAACCCGTTTGTAGTCTAAGTACCTACCTAAATAAATGTAATATAGACTCACATGAATATTTAAGAGGTCTGTTTAATACTTATGTGATTTTTCTACTGTAAGTCTGTTGGATATAATAAAAAAGAAAAATAAAAATCTTTAAACTGTTTTTCGTTTCTAACACCTCAAAATACACAAATTTTTATTAAAATGAGAATTAAATATAGTACAGAACTAATTGTACATTAACCAAAAATGTTGATTAATTAAATTAAAACTATATAAAACCCATAACGGAGACAAAATCCAAAAGATAAGAAAAAGTTGGCAACTTCCACATTTTTTATCGTAACGCCTCTAATTCTCTGATCCTTTTTCAATAAAAAAGACGAAGTGCGGTGGGTTCAGCGCTAAAATAATAAAAAGCTCCTTGATGATAATGTATATGATCTTGTTATTTATCATACCATTTGAGAAAAAAACAGTGTGTAGTAAGTATCTAAACTGTTAAAATTAAAAGAACTCATAAAAGATATTGTGGCATATTATCAACTAAAAAAATATATATATTTATGGAATGAACAATCGTTTTTTAGTAAGGATACAGTGTTTTCTGTTTTCACTTCTATAGTACGCGACACTCTCAACAAGAAAATAACTTTGTCTGTATTACGTAGAATCAAATGTGTTATTTAAAATACTTCTTTTTTGTTTGTACATTATGTACCATAATTGATCGTTAAATTCTACGTACTTGATTGTTCATGTTATTCAATTGAGAGTTTTAAAAAACATCCAAAGTAATAAATAAAAACTGAAGAAAAACAGAACGTTGCCACAATTTTTTAAGAGGTACAAAATCAATCTCCAAGTTTTTCTTCGATCAATCTAACAGTCATAATAGTTTTTTTTTTCAATATTTATGAAATGAACTTTAAGGTCCGCTGGCAAAAATAATATAGTTGAAGTTCATTGTAAAAAGTTAATTAAGTCAGTTGTGCATGAATTTAGTTTGGCTTGAAGATTTTAAAATCAGGTACGATACATGAATCACTTTTACCAGAGGTTTCTTTCCATGCAAGAATAACATGCAATATTATATATAACGTACATAAACTGTGATTAAAATATTATAAGTATGTATTGTATTGCAGTCGTATCCTTTAACAATAATGGTAATTCGACACCAACACACTAAAGTATATGGTAGGTGTTTCACTGCACATCATTACTTCCAATTACGCATCTGAATATTAAAGACGTGTGCGAACTTTCCATTTCATTGTGCAACAGTCAAAAATACAATGAAAAAGCACAATGAGAATAGTATTGTTAGCATATTTAAGATAAATAGAGAGCCTGAAGTTTCGCGCGTATATTGAATTTCTTAAGTACATAGAGGTGCAAAGAAATTTACGGCGGTCTGAAACAGTGAAAGTAGTGAAAGTCACTCTTCGTCTCGGATCGCTTATCCAATACTTTGTTCTATGATAACACCTAATAAAAGTACTGACTTGTATGTTACATAATTTACAATGGTTGAAAGGATTTGTTACCAACTTATGTCTATAAAATTTAATTTTTACTTGAATGTTTGTATAATCGTGATGATATAATATCTAGTATTTACTTTTGATCATATATTTTCCTTGTTTTGTTTAATAGCTTTTTTTCTGTACAATTTTTATAGGATTATTATATTATATATTAAATATTTCAACGAGTAGGATGAATAACATGTGTGCACCCAAACTTGCCAACCTGGTCACATTCCACATGAACTAAGAGTATAAATAAAAGTAAACCTTACCCGCGGTTAAGGTGCACAGGTTTATTTGTTGTTTTTTGTTAATGGTTTCTGTAAATTCATATTTCTAAGTATGGATATATACAAAGAAAATCTTCTTAAATAAATCTAACGAGAAATTAACTTTATTTTCATTTCGCTAAATATCCTCTTAACAAATATTTCTTTTTCCCTAAAGACAGAATATGTTTATACAGGCAACGCGGTGAATAAGGTTAAATCTACATATACAAACTCCGCTAATACGCAACAAATACAAATTTGGTTAGACTAAAAGAGTCAAGGTTCTTTTAAAAACTAATTATTCATTCTACTAGATAAAACAGTGTTTCTATAAATATATAATCTATTTGTATTTTATAATTAATTATCCGATAAAATTCTAAGATCTATCTTCATTCTACTTATATAGAAGTGGCTGGCCTTTTACACATACATAACGTAGTGACTTGAACTTACTTTACCAAGAAACACACTGATAAACCATACTATATCTGGGTATAGGTATAGCATTGTCGCAAGTGAAAGGAAATATCTTGAAGGATCCTTGACTCTTGCGCGCCTACTCGACCGCACCGCAGCGCCGCGGGTTGTACCTATGTATGCTCCGCTCGACACAGTGGTTTTCCTTTTCGCATTTAAATAGTATTTGAATTAAGTTTTATGACCTATTTGAATATCAAAACATTCCAATAATTTACTAATCATAATTCTTATTCGTTAGATTACACGTTACACGTATTACACTATTAACTTAAAAAAAAATTGTTGACTTTGAAATGTATAAATAATATGTAGGAAATATAAAAATAAAACAACTAAGTATTTGTACTTCATTAGTTCATTAAGTTTCCAGGAATAAAAATGAAATTGTAAAAAGGTTATCTATTTAATGACCTTAAATTAAATATCGCCACTATGTCAAACAATATTTTAATATTTCGTTTAATTTTTTCTACTCATATAAATAATAATGTAATCGGAAAAGATACTTTAATAAAATTTCTCGAATGTCAACATCAAAGTTTTTAATGACTATATTTATTTATTCTAGTATCCATATCAATCATAAAAATAAATATCATTAAAAATTCTGGTGTTTAATACTGAGAACATCAAGAACTCTGTGCCAATGAAAAAGTAGGCCAAGTATCCGGGTCGAATATGCACGTAACGACTGCATATTAGTAAGACACTAGCAATCGATAGTTTAAATGTTAAATCTTCAAAAACATTATGCAACGCATATAACATCTCGTGAAAGCGTAAATCACTGAACAATCTAAATATATAATATGCAACCTTTGATAAGCAATACAAAAGTAAGAAGAAAAATATGCTAGATTTCTCTTAAAATTGTACCAATACCAAGAGCTAATTGCTTACTTCCACGCGTAAATTGCAAAAAAATTATATGTTTTAACATTTCCTATTATTTTTAAAAATAATAATTAAAAATGTGTTTACAGAACTTTTTTAAAAGTTTTGTACAAAACATATTTTGTATGATAGTAAATACAAAAAGTAAGAAAAAAAAAATATTTTTATAAAATATTTTTGTACAGCTTTATAATATTATTTTTTAATAAATGGAAAACTTAAAAGGAAAAACAGTGATTTTATTTTTTTGTACCTACGTCTCTCACAAGAGGCGGGAAGGCAGCGATATCGCCACGCGGTTGCCGAAAACCGGGGATACCTCTCCCTCACTCCGCACCTCTTGGACCAGTTGGTCCCTCGACGCAAGTGTTACATAACTGTAGAGAGATACCCGGATATTGCTGCAAGGTCATTCATCCTTAATTTAAATGCAGTACATCTTAAATTTATTGGACCGATTCATAAAACTAGTGTACATTATATTTAGAACTTCGCTGCATTAACATTCTTTCATAAGAACTAAACAAATTATATGAAAAGCATGTTTCTGCCTGATTAACAAAATTAATTATTAAACAACAGACAGAATTTAAATAGCAAAGGAAGGCTATCATATTTTAAATTTTTAATTAATTTATTATCCTCATTTTTAAAATATATGTATGTACATATAGTTAACATGCGGAATTGGCAATGATCTGATATCGACATTTAACAGAATAAAAAAAATTAAACAAACTTTAAAGTACCAAATACCATCAATGTATAAATGAAGAAAAAAAGTATTGATAAGTATTCAAACATTCTTCTCAGTTCGTTTAGGTAAATACAAAACTTTGATGTCAAATCCGATTTTCTTTTTCAGTTATAAGAGGATACAAATGATTTTTATCTATTACAACCTTAATTTTCGAAATATGCAGATTGTATCAATAAATTTTGGGGAAAATCTTCTTACGAACGTATTATACATGCAAAGATTTACGCAAACATTAACTTTCTCTTTCCCTTTAATATAAAACAAGTCGCGTAGATCACAATAACTTAACTTTTAATATTTATGGTCAAATGAAATTGCTTTATATATATATATATATATATATATAT
>DWLS01005119.1:0-13068 GCA_018246255.1 Pachliopta kotzebuea | reverse complement strand
GTCCGGCAGCGGCGCGGGCGGCGGCGGGCTGAGCCGCTCCGGCGGTGCCACGCTGAACGCGCCCGCCGTCGGGAAGCGCTCGCACGGGGAACGCGCGTACTCCTCGGCCATGGCGCGCGGTCAACCGGCCCCGCCGCCGCCCGCGCGCCCTCCCGACAGCGCGCCGTCTCACATACCGCGCGACCACTCTAGCACTATCACTGGCCGGGCGCTCCGCTGGCTCGCGGCTGCTGCGCGATCCCGATGTCCGCATTCACTCGAGCAGCATCGCACTCGCGATCGATAGCGACGACGCGGTGCGGGCTCAGAGGGCACCCGTCGCGGAGCACCGTGCTCGACGCATCGCTCTGTAAACTCCAATTGCTACTCGCTTTCCCGTTTAGGCTTCGATGCTTGGGCGAGGCGAGAGTGCGTCCTCGAGCAAGATGGCCGCTGTCGTCATGGCCGCGGAGGGCGCGCGTGCGCGAACGTCACTCTGCAATGTTTATTTTCACCAGGTTGACTAAAAAGAATATGCAACACTTCTGGTAGATAGTGATGAGAAAAATATGTGGGTAAACGTTTAGCAAGGGTATTCACAGAGAGCGTGTCGCGGCCGCGGCGGCATGGAACGTGCAAAGTGCCGCGGTGCTCAGGCTGTGAGAGGTGCGGGGCCCTGGGCGGGCGGGCGGAGGGTGCGCCGACGTCACGCCGCTGCGCGTATCGACGCCCGCTGCGCAGCTCACTCGCAGCTAAATTCACTCCATATAATGCACAGTTTAAAGGAAAAGTACAGTTTCTTTATTAATTTATTTACAAAATAAAATATTTAATTGTATTGCTATTTTTAAATCTTATAAGAGAAAAAAGAAATAATAACTTTATTATTTAAAAAAAATACCATGCAAATTTTATTTATTTATGAAATTATATATTTTATTAGGCTCGTTTTTAAATGTATCTTAAAATCATGAGGGAACAGATATATTAAATTTTTATGAGATGTATCTAAATATTTCCGACTAGTTTTTTATACAACGTCTTACAATGGAAAACTTCGAAGTATAATACGCTTTTCAAGAAAAACAGAGTCATCAAAAAAAGAACTAAGAAATATTTCTTAATTGACCACAAGTAATAAAGTACTTTGTTGTGTGCGGTGAGAAATAGAATTAACTTACCCAAAAAGCCGTGGATGTTCAGTTGCGTAGCATTATAATGTAAAAAATTTAATACATCTGCCATAATAATCCAATTTTCTATTTACAAAGGTAAATAAATCATCGACAACGATATTTGACTAATATCGAAGAGTGTAATACTCCGTCGATTCTCGAAATGCCCCGTCGGTAAACACAATAGCTCCATAAACAAAAGCGACACGTGTCACAGGCAATATCATAAAAGAGAATGTTTGGAAACGTTTTGTACAATATGGAGTACACCTACAATCATTTTCATTATTGATGAAGAATCACAGATCGAATAAAACATCCCATGGGTCTAACCCTCATACGTTTCGGTGTTTATTGCAACAATTAGTTTATTGAAATAGATGCTTTTATAACCAAAAATTACCGAGACAAACTTGCATTTTCATAATGATATCGTATCCAGAGATATAAATTAAATTTCATTATCTCTATGTAATCATCAGTTACCGACTACTTAAAACATATTTGTATTTACGAAATATATGTATTACAAATGTGGTATAAAAGCGATATCGACGGCAGCTCTTGTTGGAAAGTCTCTGGGTAGTGGTACCTATTCTCGGTGTATTTTTCCGCCGCAAGACGGGGTGTGCAAACAATGTGCCACAAGGAGTTAGGCAACAATAAAATTTTTAAACAAATAAATAGAGAGGAAAGAATTTATAGAATCTATATCTGTATTTCAAGGCTAAGTAACCAGTATTCCAAGCATCTAGTTCATTGAAACTGACAACCTGCCTGGTTGTCCGTAACCAATGTCTGACGCTAATTTGTTTGCGCTTTCAATTGGTACACCGATATTCCCGGACCTCTAAATAGCCGTTACCATAAAGTGGATCCTACTCGACCGGTAAACGTTTGCCGCTATTCGGGCGTCAATAATCGTAATTAGTTCATGCTTTCGCTTTATGTCCAGGCGACGAACGACTGAATAAACATGTGGAATTTTTTTGAGGCTGACGATTACATTTTTTGCAACGATTGAATAATGTTCTATAGCCAGTACATATTTTTAAATAATTACATGTTAACAAAATATAATCTATTATGTAATTTCGCCAACATTTTGCCTATAAAGTCAAGGATACATATAGAAATAGACATTTATTTTTTAATGAATTCGTTATCTTACATTTTTCAAAATACTTAACGATATAGTTCTCTGTTTTTAAAAGTAATACAACAAGCAGTGCCTATGTATTTTTTAATATAAAAAAATATTTCTTTTGCCTCCATACTCGACGTTTCTCGTTAGTCATATGTAACATTAGCCGTAGTAGAAAGGCGGATTATATTCTTAAAAAGATAAAAGTAATAAATTTATATATTGGCAAAGTATGTTTTTAAGCCCCTTTAATAGCCACGTACCGAATTCCATTATAACAAAGACATTTCCTTAGTGGACGACAGATTGCAATGTTCCATAAATAATATAAGTTACCGTTAAGTCTTACAAAATGTGCGGCGTTCTTGCTCTTCTAGCTTTATGCAACAAATTATGTTAATAATAAAATGTTCGTTTCAATGTTCACATATTAAATTTTCAAACTAATTAACATAGCTCACCGCACTACGCAATTTTAGTCCCGCGAGAATCTAACGTTTGATTACCAGAGTTTACTTGGTACGTAATGTGTTATAATTTTAATTAAAGTTAAATCGTGAACGAAATATTGACCCCAAATTACTAATTAATATTATTGGTAATCACAATTAAAATAATTTTTTTTATCCAATATGTTCTTTTCTAATAAGATAAAATTCAATGTACACGACAGCAAGAAAAAGTTAGTCTACACATAACTAAAATTACTATTAACCCAAATACCATATCAACTACCATATGATAATCAAATTATTCGTTACAATAAATCTAGGTACCTACGCGTGAAATGAATACTGACGATATGATATATATATATATATATACGTACTGTGTATATGGTATATATATGTATTTTTATTAAAAGGTAAATAATATATACGTATGTAAATCTTCTTGACGTGCCTCTCCGACTAGCGAAAGTTGGCGGTCAGTTCACCACATTTTGCCCTGTCTCTTGCGAGGCGAAACAGTTAGGCGGCACTCGCAATTCCCGTCCAAACCCTGATGTTACGCAACCACGATTTCTTCCCACGACCAACACTCCTAGTTGTTGAGTTGAAGCAATTCGTACCTATCGTTCCTAAGCACGTGGCTGAGGTAAGATACTTTTCTCATCTTGACGGTCTGCAAAAGTTTGCGCTTTTGGTTTACCCGTCGTAGGATATATACGTATGTATATACGTATATATTATTTACATTTTAATAAAAAATAATAAAGACGACATGTATTAAAATCTGAAAAAAGTTTATCAATATAACAAACAATTATTGATATTTGTTATAAGGAAATAATTTATTTAAATAAAAATTGTTACAGCGTTTACCACAACAAATGTCGATCCAAATAAATTTTCACGCTGCCCTTATAAACCAAGTTGTTTATTTTCTATTATTTTACCCACTGGCGTAGAGCTCTTACAGAAAAAAAAATTATGTCAATTTGTTATAAAAATCCTCTCGAATTTCATGATTAAAATAGTACAATGTAATTCAAATTTTAGTTGGCTGATACTAGGTGTCTTTTGTCGCAGATAGTCTATCCACTTATCAGTACCACCGTAGCTCCTATTTCTGCCGCCAAGCAGTAGAGTGCAAACAATACTCTTGAAACATTTAAACTTGTATGTTGCACATTAAAAATTATGGTAGTAACGAGACTTACCATTTTATGGCCCCAGGCGTTGAGCTTAATGCTAACCTAACCTAACGCCATATTGTCCAAAGAGGACGTATCATTTACCACCAGGTAAATACCCTTACTTAACTCATCACTTCGTTGAATAAAGGAAAGGAAATATTTTTCTTGTGTGTTTGAATTAAATAAGTGTTTTAATTTTCTTTTAAAAGAAGTGGTATATTAATTTCTTCGAAATTAAAATTAAAACAGAAATGCCTTTTAGGTAAAAAAATCCTTCGCGTAAATTGTAATAGCCCACAGAATACCCATGAATTACTTTTCATCCGAATTTCTACGCAATTGAATTCTAGATTTATAAAGGAACGAATACGCATAAGTTAGATCTAGACGCTATAAATTCTAACAAAGGATAAACTTGCAATATGTACGACTAGTTTCCATGTTATGAGCGCAATGTTAGCCTATTAAAACGTACTAATTAGGAACTACTTGTTACGACTGGATTTTTATTGAACACTAAGTGCATGTACTGCCTCCCATGGTGCAATTACCAACACGAGATTTTTTTGTTCGATTTACAAGGCCACGTGTTGTAATCTTTGGATCCTACAAGCAGTTCAACCATCAAATTGTCAAAACAGCAATTCTCCTATGGCGTCTTACTGTATTGTAAATTTACGTTCTCCTTTTACAAATGTTCAATATACATTTCAGAGTTAAAGATGTTTAAAAACTTTGTAGTGTGCATATTAAATTCACGGAATTTACTAAAAGTTCTTTTAATGTTTTAAACTCTAAAGCAGGAGCGACAACATGATTCCTCGTCGACAATTAGATAAAGAGTTAATGAACTTTGCATCAGGAGGATAATTCCGTTATCTCTTTCGACGCTAACAGGATTATCATCTTTATTACGTTCAATTTTGTAAATAGAGTTGTCAATTTCAAAATATATCGAGACATCAAAACGCTCAATATTTTTTATTTAATTTCTTTAACATTCTTTGCTAAAGTAAATCGATTCGTATGTCATATTACAGGTATTCGAGATCTCTAAATATTGTGGTCGGTATCTTGGCTTCTACTTTTTTACTGCATATTTTTTTTAAATAAAACTCTAAAATATTACTTATTATTAAATCCTATAGTATAACAAGTAATATTAAAATTTTAAAATCTATAAAATCAGGTAGCATCTAATTCTATAGCCGAAAAAAGTGTGCATAAAAAATAATATTACTAAGTTAACAAAACACCAAGTACTAAGGCATCCAGCACTATACGAAGCGATTAAAATTCCTTAATAACCACCATAAAATCCTTTCGAAAAGGTTTGTCTACCAACAGTACGACAAAAAAAATTTTAAAAGCATATTTAATTAGTATCATTAACACCTAAACTATCTCAACACAAGTAACTAGTTCCAATATTAATTTTACTGTCTTGGTTGCCATATGGGTGTGAAGTGGAAAATATTTGAAGTAAATTTTCAACACTTCACCGTTAATTCCGTACAATAAAATTTATACGAAACCATGTTATCGTTTTCACATTACCCGGTAACGCTTTCGTCGCACTCCAAGGACGGCGATAATAAAAGCATCCCACCCACTTCAGCAGTTAATCCACTGTAAAGGCTCAATAAAATCCTTGGTACATACTCACATTTATTCAATAAGGTTATATCTTCCTAGCACAACCGTATCTTCAAGCCCATTACCCAATTAGGTGTAATAAGTCTGCGTACAGCCAGATGGTAACGAATGCAGACACCTGTCGCCTAATCTCATTAAACGTCCTCTTTATCGCCGTTACACGGCTCCCTATAGATGGTGTCAACTACCCAAACATACCCTCATAATTCAAGCATTTAAAAGATTAATTGACCTCGAAATATAGAACATGGAACAGAAAAATCGTAAATATTGCAAAAAATTATGTATGCTTATTAATTGTGACTATTTTTGTATCCTTAGACCATTTTTTTGTTTAGTTTTACTTTTACGGCTTTGTGTAAATAATTTTTAAAATATAATTACTTTTATTAAATAAAAATAATTTAATTAAATAAAAATAAATAAAATAAACTTGGTTAATATGGTAGATTCTTGGTCCTAGTATTTTTTTTGTTTACTTATACTAAAATTAGATAAACTGGTTAAGAAGGCTATGATACGCGCTTCTGAGCACATTTGGAAGCTATTATGTATAAACATAGTCTTGGAAAAGTAAATAAAACTCAATGAATACAATATTTATTGACGAATTAAATAACCTTTTATTTATAGTTGCATACTACTTACTAACGGAGGTACAAAACTGGGTTAAAAACTATAGAATTTTTATCTATAGGATGTATTATAATTGTTATAAGAAGGATTCGGATACGAATTTGTAGACGTTTGTTGCTTCTGTAGCGGGCAATCATCCCACAACCACCACACCGTAACTAAAACTTCCAAGTGTATTAGCAGAAGGGATATGATAGGTATTGCCAATTTACTTATCAATGTCTTGATTCCTCCTTTAGCAATCAAAAGCGGCCTTACAATTCCGTTGACTACGAGGTCCTTGAAACCTTTGATTTCAAAACTTTTGGATGATGAACTACTAAGCAATGCTAAAATTAAATCCATTAAACCAGTGGCTTTATTCGCAATCTTTGACGTTACCGGTGTTAGTAGACTAGTAAGATCGAGGCCTGGAAAAGGAATTTTCGTTGTCGTTTCTTGTACAGGTATCATATCTTTCGTATCTGCTGAAACATACGACGAAGACACTGAAGAATAAGTTGGAGCTTCTTGATATTCGTACTGTGAAGGTCGATGGTATAGTGTATATGGCGAATTATTTGTATGATCAGCAGCACGACCATACTCCAGTGTGCTTTCTTTTTCAGTCGCTTCTTTTGTATAATTATGCAGCGCATCTCTGCTTAAAAAATTTAAATCATTTTCTAAAGATGACAATCGTTTAATAGTAACCTGAGAAGTACCATGCTGTACATTATTACTTTTTGTTACAGGTACGTAATGCGCATTCGGAAATGGAGCTGCATGAGGCACTTGACGTACTTCAAAGTATGGCTGTATCATAACAGCATTTCCTTCTACACGAAAACTACATAAAAGAAGTATTAAAGTCACTAACACGATCAAAAGTACTGTAAGCTTCATGTCTGACAACGAACTGCATTAAATTCTCTTTTCCATTATTTAAAATGTTTAATGCTTTATTTAGCAATATTTAAAAAACTGCAAGTAAAGCAATAGCCAGACCAAGTTTTGTATTTTCGTAAACATTGAACATCAGCTAATGTCGACTCCCGTACTGCATTCCATTGACATACATTCTGCGACCTTGTCACCCGCTAATGCGCTGAGTATACTTTTAGCGAACGAACTGTCTTCCTCTATATCATCTATTAAGGAAAAAGCGACCGCAGTACCAATATTACTGCTCCATCCAGCCACTGATGTTTTTTGAATAATGCATGCGAATCTTTGCGAACAATCCTTTATTATTCTCGATTTCATACTCTTTTTTCTTTTCTTTTTAAAATATTTAATTAATTTTGCTATTAAAGGCCAGAGCAAAAACGCTTTCAAGCCCAATTTGGCAATAATCATTATTATTATCGGCAACAATAATAATTTTCCTCCTAATAACTTCACTAACATTATTATTGCGGCTGATAACATTATTTTAGCGGCACTGGATAGAATACTCGCAAACGACGCAAGCGTATCTGGTTTTGGACACGATGTGTAGTAACCAGTATCGGAGTATGTTTTTCGAATATCTGGATAATAATTTGACGAACCCGTAAACAAATCCATGAATGAAAATGGGTTACGGTTTGGCGGCAACATAGTGCTCAGCTCATGTTCCTGGGCACTAACACGCGACACAACAACAATGACAAGTATACTTAGGAACATGACAAAAAAAACTGTTACGGCCTCACTAGCCACCTTTCTTTTAATACCTCTGCTGCAAAATTTTAATTTCAATTTAAAATACGCGAGAAAAAGCAATTACCACGGTACAGTTTAAACGGTCTAGAAAATAGATAGTGAGATAAGTAGAACATAACATTTTTTATGTATTTGGGTAGTATACATTGTATAAACTAATATTTAAAAATCCTGGTGTATAATAAATAATTACGTTCGTTTGGTACCTATTCATTTGTTGAGTATAGATTTTAAACACATGCAAGAAGATTATATTTACCATATTTGGAAAGAAACTGACACGATCACTACTTATTTTTTGTTAGTTATTCTTTAAAAAAGAATTATTCATGTGTACTGTTTATGTTACAAAAGGCAAAAAATATTTCAGTAACCTATAGTTATAATTTTAATTAACATATTGTTCACCGACTCTTTACTAAGACTCTAAAAGTTTTTGACTTTTGCCATTAATGAAAAAAATATGTTTGACATTTCTTTGAAAAAATTTAAAACTGTGAATGTGTTTAACAAGTGTGTTAAAAAAAAGCGAATTAAGTAAATATTTATTAAAAAATAAAGTTTAAATGGTGATGGTAACTAGAAGCTTACACAGAAAAATTAGCGATAGTGGCAGTGATACATCGCAAAAACATGTTGCACCACCATGGTGTTACTCAGGTTAGTGACAAGTTCTCTGATTCCCTGCAGCGTTTTAGCGATGCAAATAATTTTATAATTGTGTTTCAGTGTTAATTTATTTATAATTAAATGTTACGTTGCGATTAATCTTTATTATACTTTATTACGTTAATCCTAATTAAAGTATTATACATGCACGTTTAAAAATATTTAGTTACTCAAATCCCTGATATAGTCACGTTAACATATTATTTTTCGTCATTTATCATATTTTATTTGTCATCCGTATAATAAAAATGTTTTAATATCATAAGTTTATTTTATATTGTAATATAGGTTATGTTTAAAAATCATGTTTCACGTCCGCATAGTCAGCATTGTACAGTGACCCAGTGGCTTGTTTGTGCTTCCATTAAATAAACAACTGACAAAGAATATTTCATGAGAGAGGTACAGTTCGGCCGCAAAAGTTCTGTTCGCTCGCATTTTACTCCTGTGTCCATATCGTTAATAATTCAACGGCGCCTAGGTGATAGCGCGTTCGCGTTAGTTTATTTGGCACTACACTCACCGCGCCTATTCCATTATTATGTTCTTTTTTAGAAAAAATCAAATCAAAGGTTTTTGACTAGTAAATAAATTATAAAAATATATACATATATTTATTTGACTATATACATTACTTATTAATAAAAGTTTTTGGTGTCTCCTTTTAGGCATTACACCCTATCATACATAAATTAAATTTTTCATTATGTTTACGACTACTAGGGTATTTGTTGAGTTAGCACTAGTTTCTTTGTGTGCTGGTGTGCGTATATATACCAATGTGTTTTAAATAATATATTTTTTATACTAAATATATACTTAAATATTGTATCCATAAATAAATAAATTTCTTCATAAGTCTGTCTTTCCAACCGGCTAGTCATTAATTTCTTGTAATCCCATATAATTTTAATAAAAAGCTTTTTGATTGGTTATCTATTTCATTTGTACATATAGACTGATCACTTTTTATATTAATGCACAAGTCATTTTTAACGATTACAATACAACTATTACTCTTATACTATACAATTTGTATATATATATACACTTTTCAGCTCGCGGAGTCCGGATCCGCGAGCTCAGGGTCCGATGGAGCTTTCACGGCCATAATAGTGGTCGAAAGTAAAAACTTCATCCGAAAAAAAAAACAACTATTACTCGATAGTAGTCGAATCGGATATCGCCTCTCGTATGTTGTGTGTTTATTTAAGAAAATACATCTATCATAAAATGAGGACTAGCTGGTACAGATCGCTTATGATCATAATATGTGATAATTTATGAACATGGGCGCTTAAATGCAAGTTAACGTAAACTACACAAGTACATTATAAACGGAAGAACATAATTTTTAATTTAACACATTAGTAGAGAAAACAATATGGTAAAACGCAAAAGATTTATATAGGGGATTTATAAATCTTAAGAAGCATTATGCCATTAAATAGTAATGGAATGAGTGTAATTCTCACGATTGCCATACCCAATTGAGTTCAATCAACTCCGCTTGGGAATTTTTCTCCTGACTGACATTGCAGGTTAAGACGATCCAATCTAAATACTCCAACGGTTTCACCGACAGAAATTATTGCCGGCTGTCCCTAATTCGCACGACCCAAAAACCGATCCGACGCGGCCAAACTGCTTGCATAATGCAATTGGAGCGTGCTGCCACCTGCAATCCAATGAATAATGTCGCCCATCATTTGCAATACCACTAACATATTATATTTTTATAAATATTTCCTACGCCGTGCACGTTTTATTTTCTGATGTACGGAAATAAAATTCTTTTGTGCTGTACTACAAATCGGAGTGGAGTTTATGCTTGTTCCACTTGTTCTGGTCCGGGTATCATTATTTTTAGACTATCTCCATAGCAACTGTCGCAGACAAGAAAAACACAGTCAATTATAACGTAATTTTAAATAATTAAAATTTTTAGTTTATTCGAACTTCTCTCTTTTAACTTTAAATAATAAGTTATATTTAATTACCATTTTTTTTTACTTTTGCATTATCGTAAACTAACTTCTTTGCATGTATAAGGTAATTTCTGATAAGTACTTAAAAATGCGTAGATAAAAAGAAAACATCATTTCAATTACATTGTTTTAAATTTTGTATCTTCGTCGTCTCATAACAGAATATAAACCAAGATATCGCATAAAAATTTAAATTTATTCAAGAAAACCTATCCAGTACCAGAAGATAAAATATAGATTTACTTGTGAAAGAAAAATATGAATAATGAATAGTCTTTCCTTCCGACCCCTGTTTTCCTAACAATATTCTTATCCCCGTTTTCTATCAAGGGACATCCGATGAGATTTTTTCAAATACTTCCCCCGTTTTAAGACCCCTTACGACTATAGATGTTTTATGTGCTATGACATCGCAAAATATGTACGTAGATTATGAACATTTAAAAACGATTTCACTGAATTTTGATCATTTTATTTAATGCGGCTATTTAACGGTGTTTTTCTTAAAGATTCTAAGATAGACGTAGAAAAAATAAAACTATCAAAGAAACCCGCTTGACTTTGATTAATTTCAAAGTAGAAGGAGGATAAAAAGTTGAATTGCACTCGAAGGATTTATCCAACTTATTACACTTTCTTAATAACTACAGGTTGTTTTAATATCCTGCCTATCTTACAAATATTTCATATAATATGGAAGTTAAGAAAATAATTTGTTAAATATTTTTAATTACAAATTAAACATTAGGCACCTAATATTTTCTTTGTACTTTTATATCAAATATCTTGTAACAGACAAATAGAGTAATTTAATAAAAATACTTATTGATTGTTTTTATAAAATTACTTTTCAAGAATACTTTATTAAAGGGATCGGAAGGATTATTTTAACATTTCATACATTTTTCAGAAAGGTAATGCAAATCATAATTATTTCCAAAAAATGTTTTTTAATTAATTAACTCTCCCGGTCGTGACAGGTCTTCCTATAATTAATGACCACTTTAAACTTTAGCTAAAAAGTTTGTCGATGTACGAAAAATTAAATTACGGATGCTTGCTTTATACAATGTTTTTTTAAAAATTGTACACTCTGTATCTGATCTTCGCATCCAACAACCTATTAAAATTTTTCTTTAAGTCGTAAAACATGTTTATAGTATTTTTTTACCTAAATTATTATAATATTTAATCTTGTATTTTATTACTCATTAATGAAACAGCTCTCAAAAGATATAACTTAATAGATTACGGCAAGTATTTAGCTCTAAGTATTAACCTTACCTATACTTACTATTTGAAGTAATTTATAATCAAACATGTTAAATTAAATAATAAATAAGTATGAACAATGTATTTATTAAAACATGCGAATTTTGCCAATGTTATTGTTTACAGGACGTCACATCGAAAAAAGGAATAAACGTAGAGGATTAACGACAGAATGGGAAACTCGCTCGTCGTACCCACTTCGCGAAAACATCTGTGAATATCTACATGACGATAAAGAGTTTCACAACTTCACTTGCATTAAAGGAAAAACTGCTAAAAACTACAGTAAACAACTTCAATACAAGCACAAAAGTCGCGGAAGAAACTTTCTCAAATTACTCATATTTTTCCTCTTAGCTTTCGGATGTACAAGTCAGTATTATTCGTATCAAAAAGTTTTACCTACCACAAACTTTAGTTATTTATGTTTAATATTAAATTATTTAAAAAAAAAACTTGTAGTTGCCTTTTGGAAGTATGATTCGTTTCTGGGTGAAGAATTAATAGCAAATATTATTCCGGGAACCGGCTTTATCTCCTTGCGTAAGTACCTTTTGATATTCTTCTCTAGACTTCAGTTCCCGTTATTGGGACTAAATCTGTTTAAATTCAGGCGCAGCACAAACATATTAAGGCTTAAGTTATTAGCAGCTTACGCACAAATCTATGTAAATTACGGGACTTACATTTTGATGTAGTACCGTATAATACATTACTTAGGAAATGCCTAATTAATGAGCTAGATGTTCGTAACTTATGCAGTGAGTGTGGATCACTCGACATCTTTCGACGCGGAATGCTGCCACAGAATGAAGCACTTAGCCGCTGAATTGTCACGGACCCAACAAGCACTCAGGTAACAAGCCAAGTTTTCATTACAAACGCCAGCAAGAAGCAATAGAATTAAAGTAGTATGAGATTTTAACCATTTGCGTGAGTATTAGATATTTTTTAAAAACTCATATGTTCATTATTAATTACAGAACTACATTGCGACGGCGAAGAACCTTAATGTATTCATCCCTTTCATCCATACCAGGTATAATATAACGTTGATTTTATTAATCACAAATGCTAGAAACATTAATTTAAGCCGTCTCACAGAAACCCGAAAATAGCAAGCTATCACCTCGTTAGGCACGACAGGGTGTCTGACCGCCTGGGCGGCACCCTTATCTACTACAAGAGGTCACTTCACTGTGTCCCTCTCGACTGCCCTCAGCT
>DWLS01005118.1:0-13071 GCA_018246255.1 Pachliopta kotzebuea | reverse complement strand
TGATAGGCGAGAATGGAAGAGAAGAACATGTTGTGCCGACCCTACATAAAGTGGGACCAGGGCAGGAGAAAGAAAGAAGCATCCGTAATATTATCAGTATTGAAGATAAACTTTAGACAAAGCAAATGTAACAGAAATACATACTATTCCTTGAATTTAGATGACTAATTTTAAATGATTTTTCTAAAATGCACACAAAAAAATTATGTTAATAGAAAAAAATGTCTTTGTATTAAATCACTGTTACAAAAGTAAATTGTAATTCTGTATGTACTAGTAAATAAGAAAAAATTTAACAAGCATTAATAACTTGACATACGTTTCACGCCCGGCTTTGTCTTGTCATTCGTCTTAGAATAAATTAAACGTCTCATTAGTAAAGAGAAGTGAAACGCTGTCTCGCAATAAATTAAGCTTATCGGCGTAATAAATAATTAAAACTCTTGCTTTTAATTCTCTGTTATAAAACCGTAAAATTAACTATATATTAGGACTTGTTGCAAACAAATTAATTATTATAATTTTTCATCTATATTTTACTATTACAGTTGTAATTGATTCTATTAAAACATTCCCTGCAGAATTAACACATTCATCTTGGCGGACATTATAATGTACTTCTCAATACACCGTCTTACGCAGTTGGAAATTTTAATTTTATTAAAGATAATGATATTATTAACATTAATTAATTAAGCATTAAAATTATAAGAAAATTAAGTTTATAATACATATTTTGGTGAGAATTAAAAATACTCTCGTATATGAAAAGTGTTAAATCACCATAATAACCGAAAACGCTGAAAGATTTTTTATGGAAGGTCTCAAAAAACTAATTTATGTTTTTTTTAGTAAATAAAAGTAAAGTTTATAAGCTATAGTTAAATTTATATAAATCCAGTAAGTTTTTCATGGTTTTCAAGAAGAGACTCTAGTTTCTCCGTTTGGGCAATACGCTTTTTACAAGTCTTCTAAATAATACAAATAGAAGATTTCTAATTATCGATATAAGTTTTGTTCTTAATACCGATATAGTTTCTTGTGATATTATTGACATTTCTTTATTTAAAAAAGTGTACTACGAAATTCATGTCTGAGAAATTGGATAAGAAATTAACTGAAAGTTGGAAAAAATTATATAATTTTAGTCTAGCGTTTGAAGTTATGGAAATTTTCATTTTATCGATGATTTGTAACCTTTTGTGATAATGTGATATTTTTTGTAGGCGACGGCAACGTCAGCTTCGAGGAGTTTGTGAACATACTTTCTAAGTCAATGTCAGCTGGAGGAGGGAGTACGTGCGCGGAGCAGGAGGAGAGGGAGCTGAGGGACGCGTTCCGTGTGTTCGACAAACACAACCGCGGGTACATCTGCGCATCCGACCTCAGGGCCGTGCTGCAATGCCTCGGCGAAGATCTATCCGAGGAGGAAAGTAAGTAAACAGATTAGTACATAATATGTAGACAAACATTCAGGTTTTTTCCTTTTGTTTTTACATAAAAATAAAACCTTTAATGAAATATTTACAGTCGAAGATATGATTAAAGAAGTGGATTCCGATGGCGACGGACGTATCGACTTTTTAGGTATGTAAATTAATAATTACTTGCCAGGCGACTATTCTATACAAATATTTATAAGAATAAATGTTATTTTTAAACTTAAATGAGAACTAAATTGAAATTGTAATAAGAAATTTAAAATTACCTTAATAATCTAAAATATTTATCACGAAATTATCTCTAGATGGGATTAATCAAAATTAATTGTTTCCAGAATTCGTTAGAGCATTAGGTGAACCAGAAGACGCATGCGATGACGAAGATGATGAAGAGAATACGGAGGGTGCAGAAGGTATCCTGCACAGAACCATAACCGCCGTTTAAATAAATGGAACCGTTTAATAAAGCAATGGTAGCTCAGTTTGTAAGGTCTTATACGCTTTACGTCTTAAAGAATGAGGGTTTAATCACCAATGAGCTTGAGCTACCTGTTAAAGATACCATCATGAGGAATTGGCATAATTGAAGTAATACAGCTTCCGTAAGCATGTGAGTGTTCGGTAAGAGGTGGATAAATGACCGTCTAGGTCTCTCCTTCAAAGAGAAGGCCTTGAGTCCCTACAGTGGGTAAATTAGAAGAGTTGTATGATCTTCTCAACGCATATCTCTTTTATAGTTAAGATTGATAACCATTAACATTTTTAACTATTTTAATCTATTTCAACATAAATTTTGGAAAATAATCTTATTACACAGTAATAATAAATCACTTTAGATATGTACCTCATTAATAAATTTAAAAAAAACTTTCTTTAGATAAAGAGGATCGCTTTATAACTTTTCATAAATCTACCGCTTCTTTAAAATTTAGAGGATCATGAATTTCCTAAAGATTCTGTTCCTTGATACAGGAAGCTAAATTCCTAATGCCCGAGGGTCATAACCTCCTTCATTTATAGATAACCTTTTAAATTTAAATATTACATAATTATTATTCTTTACTAGGTAATGTTAACTTGATACCTCAAATACGTTTTTAAACAACGCTTATGTATAACATTTTATATATTTAACTACGCCGAGTTTCATATACTGTAGTTAATTAATTATTGTAATAAATAGTATCTTTTAGCTTTAGGAGCTTCGTGCCAAATTTTAATAATTCATATCAAATTTTATTAACATTATAACTCGCTCGTTATCAGCATAATAGTATTCCTTCTAATTTAAAAATAGCTATCAAATGTTATAAATCATGATATAATGATTAAACATACGTTTTGAAATAGTTTTATCGACTATTTGTGCTTTCTCATATATAATGAAAATCGGCCTATTTCAGTTAATATCTCGATGAATGTATTTTACAAATAATATATCTAATATTTTTGATCCTATTGATGTTGTGAAACGAACTTTACCTGACCAATGTAATAAATTTCTCTAACTTTACGATATCTTCTAAACTATACTATGTTGTTTTATTTCAGTCAATAAAAACCTTATACCTACCAATATTCATATGATATAAATAATACTGAGAGAAAATTCAAATACCGTTTTTCATTGTTATAATGATTATTACGTTACGAGAAACTTTCAGAATAATGGACTATATAATCTTGAGGTATCTTATTGGATGTATATTGAAAATGGTTGTGTATAGAGTAAAATTCACGCGATTCGGTATAGTTTCTACCGCCAAACTGGTATAAATATTAAGGACTGCTTTAAAGCGTACTGTACCTAGTAAAAATACTGGGCTTAGAGTATCATAAAGCAATGCTTGCAATGTGGTCCAAAGTAAACATTCAAGTTTATCAGTTACTATTCAGGTTATCATCTTGCACCTTTATTAGTCATCATGAGCAGATAAACGCCCACTCCTGGTCATACGCCTCCCCCATACTATTCAGCTCTCCGAAGTGAACCCAAAGATGAACAAGTACTGCTCCATTAAACAGATATTAGACAGTTTATACAAAATTGTAAATTTCAAAAATTAAAAAAAATGTCCAGCTCTTCCTACGCCCAGTGGTTTCTCGCGAACTTCACCAGTTAGTCGGTCCCTGACCTTGTTAGGGGCCTACCATCACTGCGTTAGAGTAGTCTTACTGTCTAGTCTGTCTTTTCTATCTATACTTTACTATAACATGCTTTCTCACATTCATCATCATAACCAAGGACGTCCAAATGTGGGCATCAGTTTCTTATACTCCAGCCGTTTTAAATTTAACTTAGTTTTGTACATACGTTTTGTGAAATAAAACAAAATGAACACAGTAAACACATTTTTTTTTATTTTCTCATAAAAACTATATACATTTTTACACGAAATGGATACAAATTATATACACAACGCTCCAACATGTATGTATACGGTAACGGTAACAAATAGGCTATTGTTATGGCAGTGCGTTAATATCTATCGACAAAATGTACCTACATATTGTATCGTTTAACAAAGGAGTTGTGTAAATATTTAACACACAGATAGTACACGATAAATGCTTATTTAAAATGCCTAGATTTATTATGAAATCTTATGATTTAATTGACACTAATGAAGTTTTCAAATTCCTCATTTAATAAATATACAATACAACGTGTTTAAACATATCTTGGCGGACATTAAAAACATATATTTATTTAATCGGAACTTTCCTATAAAAAATTAAGCGTTTATGTTAAATATAGTTAATATATAATAGTTACATTGTGTTGACGCTATAAATATAATTTGACTGTTTTAAAACACGATACTATTGGAAGGTCTCTGTTACCAGGTGCCGTCTAGAAAGGTACTACCGCAGCTCCTATTGCAGCCGACAAACAATACTATGCTAACATTACTGTGTTTCACTTTGAAGGGTGTAGCTAGTGAAATTACCGTAGTAACAAGATGTATCACCTTATGTCACAAGGCAGGATCGCAATGTGGTGCTGCGTTACTTACCATTCTTGCTCGTCTCGTCTAATAAAAAAAAATATATAAGAACACAAAATTGTTGCATTTGTTTGATAATTTCAAGTTTTGTTTTGGGATTCTTGAGAACCCCCGTTACCTCAGTAATTTTACAAGCTACATCACCCTTCAAACCGGAACACAGTAATATCTGCACAGTACTGTTTGTGGTCTACAAGAGGAGCTGCGATGGAACCTGGACGGTCTCCAGCAACATACTTACCACCAGTAATATATGTATAGTTAAGGTGATTACCGTGAAGTGAAGTTGCATTGACATCAGCTCCTTCCATGCCAGCTAACAATTTCTTATTGTTTAAATCTACTTAGTTATTATAATATAAATAAATAATATTGTTCGCTCCTCCACTATGTGATATTGCTCATTTATAAAACCATAACCTATAAATTACATTTTAAACAAACATCGAGGTAAAAATAAAAAAAACCTAAACTTCTATTTATTTATGTTTGTTCATAATCATCTGTTTATAGAGTAGATAAAAAACAATTCAACTATTGTGATTAACGAAATTAATTGTTATTAGTTTACAACTAATTATAAATGGTTCCCTTAAGTGTTGTCTACCCAATTGATTAAAATGAATAATTAAAAAAAATGTTTACTAATGGAAACAGAGAACTTTCTGCCTGCAGTGTTGGATGAGGAGACATTTCATTACCTGATACTAATGCAGTGCAGACTGAACGCAATTCAGTCCTGCCGTGCAGTTTGATGATGCTTATGACGTTTCGATCTTTTGGGCCGGCTATAAGATAAAAAAAAAGAAAACCGTGCATGAGTACAGCCGAGAAGGAAACATGGGAAGAGAACTAGAGCGATATATATTCATAGACCTCGGCAATCCTCATGAAGTCCAGCTATTACAGAATATAGAATTTAATATCAAGCAGATCTATTAACACGAAACCCATTTAACAGATATAAAATTTCCTAACATATTTTGTGATGTGTTTAAAATTAAACATATCGTCTATATTTCCATAAGTAACATAAAATAATTATGATATGTTTAATAGCATTAATAAATTCCTGAACTGGTAATTTCATTTTGGACCTTTACTAACAATTTTATTGGTGCTAGATCTCTAATGCCGAAGACCGAGACTTAAATATAAAGCGCCGTTTACTACCCATAAAATTAAGTGTGAAAACATTAACATTATGACTAATGATATTACTAGTTCTAATGCCTTTTAAAACGATACGTAGTAAAGATTTCATATTACTCTTCGGCGATATAAGTAATCGCTTCAGTGGTAGTAAATACCTAGACGGTATACATTAAGAGACTTACCACCAGTAAATAGCACATTAGAATTGTATATCATTAAATCACCCAAACGCTACATATTCGCAATAACCAATTAGATTTGTTCCTTTATAAACATTAAGTAATAATTAATATTGCCATAAAAATATTTATTAAACAACCAACCCCAATACATACTGTTACATATAAGTATATAAGTTAATATTTAAGACAACAATTTGTAAAATTATTATAATATACTTCCCGGCAAAATGTTAAATGTAATATAAATTGCAATAATATATTAACAAAAGTTTTATATGTATACACAATGAATATGGTAACATTTAAATAATAATAACGTAATATGTTTGTATAAGGTAATACTATGTGTTAAATTTGTTCTATATAAAACTTAAGAAGTTTAAAAATATTGTTTAACAATAGTATACAGATCATAAATTTAACTTGTTAGTTTAATTTGACTATAATGTGACTATAAGAAACCAAACACATGCAACAATATAAAAAGATTTGTTCAAGATTTAACAAAACCGTATTAATAATTGATTTCACGACATTATTCTTTTCCTAAATTATACTAAAGTTATATTAATAACAAAAGAGGTAAGCGGTTTACCGGCTGGTGATGTGTCTCGGCTCCATGTGACCGGTGTCGCTCAGGGCTCTTAAAACTACATTACCATTAGGCAGGATAGAGATCCAAGTTATAGATCCGTGGTTTAATGATATACGAAGCCAACCTTCGGGTGGGAATTGCAGTGCCCTGAAAATTAGAAAACATAGAAGTTTTTAATTTTTTTATCCATAAAACTTTTCTGAAATTAAATCAGTAGTGTATTTACTGCTTAAATATTTAAAACATAAGTTATTTTCTAATTATGAATGAAAAAACAATATCAATCATCTAGTGTTGTTAGCATTTTTTTATTTATTGTATATATATTTTTATTACATTAAATATCAACATTTATAAAGCAAAAATCTGTCTCTTCTATAAAAGTATGAGTAAAAAACTTTGACTTATTACATGGTGAGTGAGTTTTTCAGCAGTGAGGTTAAAAACAATGCTACTCACTTGCAAACGAAGAACCTTATGACATTGGCATGGCAAACAAGAATGGTGTAAGAATCTGCTGTCTGCTCTGGCGGGGCCCTGTAGAAGTACCGCCGGAAGGCAGCCTCAATCCTCGCCCCGTCCTGGAAGAACTGCTACACGTGCCCAACCATTCTCTGTTAGTTTATTGCCCAGTATTGCCGCAACCCTGACACTACTTGTTAACTTATACCAGTACTGATTTCAAGGATTTTTTAATATGTAAATGGCATGGATTCAAGACTCAATAATCATCTTGCAATGAAGAAAAATGTAGTGAGGATACCATTACATTTCGAGAACAACAAAATTGTTTTTACTGTTTCCTCATGAAAAAAGGCTCGAAGGCTAGATTCAAACGACCATCTGATACATTTTGATGGTGTTGCCATATCCTAAGAATTACTTCGAAATTTTTGGCTTTTGCATTGTTTGAGTAATAGTGGAAATTGGAATAAACTCCTCCAAAAAAAGTTCAATATTGAATTAAAAAAAAAATTGCATGGTAAATAACTTTAACATGGTTATATTACTTTCCATACAAATCATCTCAGCACACAGTGGATTATATAATTAAATTATTAATAAAAAAAATAAAAGTTGCAATAATTACATTATGTTTACTTTCTATAGATACCTCTATTAAATTTTTCATAAAAATAGAAGTTATATTTATTATACTGTTATTCTACACTACTTAGTAAATATTAATCAATGTTAGTGACCTCACTAGTAACATGGTTATGGTATTAGGTACGCAAAACTGGGCTAAAAACTGTTAAAATGACATTTTATTTCACCAAAACAATTTATTATAGTTGTTATTAAATAAATAAACTGTTAACACTTAATTAATTGTTTTGGAAAACAAAATTTAAAAGCTACTTCTAAACAAGCTACTGTGCACATTTTATATGATAATTAATAACTACGCTACCTACTGTAGATTTTGATTAGAAACTTGTCTGCCTTCATTGAGCAATTGCTGAGCACTTTCATTGAAACATGGACATCCCAGGTTCGATATTGAGGACGCTTATTGAGTGGTTTCACGGGTCTGGCAGACCATTGCCATAGTTATCACTTAATACCATGTTAATATAGGGTCAGAAAGGGACGTAAGGAAAGACCACATAACAACTCACAGAACCCAAGCCAACCTCACCTGCTCACAGTGCACCCTGTTAATCAAAAAATGAGGCTCTGGCACCAACCTACATTGGGCCTGCATGATATGGTACGCCCAAATCTCATCATTTTTGAGGAAAGCCTATGTCCAACAGTGAGTGTCTATTGTTTGATGAAGAAAGAATATATGATCAAGTAAAACTTGACTGCTATACACGATAAAAATTACTATATTATTTATTTATAATATTTCAGACACATTATTTATTAAAATACATTTTCAATACTTTTAATAAAATTATACATACAAATACAGTTTAAACGTTTAACAGTACAGTTTATAGTTACCAAACACAAAGCATGCTATGAACTCAAGTAAATGCTTGAACTGTAAGGTTGCATCCCATTATATAAACTTACTTTTGGTTCTGGCGCCCAATGTCCAACAGGCGGTTCTGGAGGAATGGGGGCACCTTCTTCAATTAGTTGGCAATCTTTCACTTCTATATCTTGAGGTAGATGTTTGGCTATCAAACATGCAGTCTCTTGCGCTCTTGTCATTGTAGACCTTACTAGTAAGTCCCATTTTATATCTAAATTTGCCAGTCTTTGCCCGGTCAAATCAGCTTGAATTCTACCTACAATTTTAACCAAGTTGTTATGCATGATTTCATCATGAATTTTGGGAAAAAATCTATTCATCATTAATTCAGTTTTTAAAACCTTAGGGTGTTCATTCATTGAAGTTATGTTGTAAGTAAGAAAACTTGCCAATGTGTTATCATTACTTATAAATATCTTGATTCAGCTAACTTTAAACAATAACAGGACAGGAACTGGAAATTTATCAGAATTATTCTACATTTCCTATCCTGTGTTTAATAATATTTCCCAAAAAAATTCTCCAACTCCAGCAGGGAATAATCTCCTATGAGTTTATTTATTTCTAATATACTCTATCCAATGAATAAACTATAATATACAGGCATAAATTTATTATATGCGATAGTTCTTATGCTTTCTACTCTTTCGACTCTCTAAATACTCACCTAACTCTGTTAACACCCTTTCTTTATCAGTAACTCCATCCAAATTGTATTGTCCATGTCTGATGAGGAATAAATGCCTGACTGCTTTACTTTTAGCATTCTCTAATTGTTCATTATAACGATTCTCATCTTCGGGTTTGCTTGGTGAAGCTGGTTGAACAATAGATTGAGGTTCTCTTCTAAAATAATTAACTTTGTTATTTTAAAACTGATATGGTTTAACAATAAGCTTATCTGCCAAACAAGACAATTATTAAGAATAATATTAAAACTCCTCAATATTTTGCCACAAGATCTCCAGTTACTAGGTTTACTTGGGCAGTTTAATATTGATATTGCAAAGAGAGCTGTGCTAAAAGGTTGAGTATTTTATTTTAACACTTTTGTACCTTATAAAATTTATGGACCGGAAATAGACCCGATATTTATATTTAAAAAAACTACATTATATGTTACAGTAAATTATTAGTTTCTGTGATGTATTTAATAATGTTATGGATTGTACGATGATATTTATTAAAACACAGTGAAACTTGTTGTTTTAGTATAAATATTATATTTCAGAATGATTAGCAGAAATAACATGCGTTTGTTTACAAGTAGGTCATGGGTTTATTGAGCTGAATAAGTATATTATTCCAAATTTACCTGTCCCAATTTTTTTCCCATTTCACACTCGGCGTATAGTTTACAGTCCAAGAATTATGCACATCGAATTTTTTCTCAGATTTACCAATAGTGTAATAAGCTATACTGCCACCTACTGCACCTAGACTAATAAGTGCAATTTTATGCAGTCTTGAAAAAGTAGCCATTATTTAAAGGAGATATCAAAGCTTTTGTGTTTTACCACATTTGCTAACCAATTTTACACAAGTATTTATACAGATTCTTAGTTCTAATTCTTTTTAGGTCAAATATTCAAAAATAACCTTAAACACAAATCTGTACTCATTAACATCACTTAATCTAACGGAAAAGACAAAGATTACATTCACACGGCCTCATTTAAATATTACTATCGACCACGAATTAATTTTAGTTACATCTATTAAATTTTTTTTGAAAATAACAAGTTTTAGTGGTAAATAAAAATTAAAAACAGTAAATAAGTGCATGTATAATTTAAAAAACATGGGAAGATTACAAATAAAAATAATATTAAACGTTATGTTCGTATCGAAATATCTCAAAATGTCTGTCCTTTAGTCTTTACTTTTTATTAATTTAAGATGATAATATTTGAAAGTAGATAAAAGTTTTATAATAATATAAAGGGATTCTTTCATGTACCTTTTACTTTTAAAGATTTTTTTAACCGTTAACATTTTTGTTATTGTTAACATTTTAAAAGTCATGACTCATTAGAGTAAATTTGAACTTTTCGGCGAAACGGTTATTATAAAATAGAATTTGTTTTAAAATATTATAATTAAAGTAAACTGCGGTATACTAAAAGAATTGGGAATTACTTCAGTGTTTTATTATTATAGAGCTTTTTTAGTTAATTAAAAAGGTAAGTAAAAGATTACTGTTTAGCGTTGATGATTTAAATTGAAAAAGTTCTATAACCCAAATAATATTAACCAAATAATATTCTTTACAGATGCAGTCTGTATATTTATTCAACCGTAGTGATAATGAAATACTGGAACAATTATCACGAATCTTCAGCTCCGGTCGCGGAACGGCGCGAGAACAATGGAGCATGCAGGCGGAGCTCTTGGTTGAACCAGTTGGTTGGGATGCGTTATGGAAGTTGTCAAAAGACTTCTGCAAAAAATTTGGTAAGAATTGTATCATAATAACGAGTTAATGTTATTCGGAGTATATGGCTAAGTCTTAAGAAAATAAAGAGACAAAATTGAAGACTTAACAAAACAATGATTTCAGTTAAAATTAAAAAACATGTTATTTCAATACAACCATTAAATATATAAAGACACTCTTTATTTTAAGTGACCACTACTAAGTGTGCACTGTAAATCAATTTGTCTGGATTTGAATTGTTACTATTCTCTAAAGATTAAAGTAATGACCTATCTTTTGTGACATATACAGATTATGTCTTGTTGGGTATGCAGACCACAGGACCCACAGCCTATTAACTTAAACCTAACCTGGTACTGCTCCTACTCCTGGGAGTGTAGTTATCCAGCACTGGAATTTCTACTAAATGTGGTATAAGAATTAAAAAAAATATATTTTTGATTTCAGATGTCAGATTTCCTTGTATTGCTTATGTGACCATTACATCTGTTGATTTTGAAGAATTGGCTGCTAATGTGGAGGTCTTGAGTGTCCAGCATGAAGCTGTAACATTGCCGGAAGCTGTTGTGGATGTTCCCCTGATTGAACTCTGGCCTACAATTAAACAGAGAGAACAATGTGTGGATACTACCACAACTGCAGATTTTATTGACCTTTTAAGGTATACAGTTTTATTAAACAATTGTTTTTTTATAATTTATTTAAAAAAATACTATGTCTTTTAAAGTAGAGTATCTCTGCATTTTGACAGATAATCAAGAATGATAAAGAGAGAAAAACATATTTTTCTTTTGAATCTACATTGAAATTGTAATAGATCCTACAATCTATCAGTTCGTGCAGTTTTGCTTTAAGCTATGTAAAATAAGAATCTCACTTTATTTCCTGTTTTAATAAATATTACAATTGTTTTCTGTTACACAATTTTTTTTATTGATTACAGATTCTTTTATCACAATATATGGATGCCATGGGATGATCAAGATGAAAAGGTGTTGCTCCCAAAGACAATTGAGGATAGAATGAGTCTTTGGTCAGATATTCACAACGGTACTATACCTAATTGTGTGGCTAGATCCATCACTCTATTGAGAAGCAGTGCTATTAATGCTTTTGAGAAATTAAGGGATTTGGATTCCTCCATTTGTGATGGTGTCATGACAGATGATGATGGTAATTACAGTTTTAATTTCTAAACAATAATGGAATTAAGGTATATCCCATTGACTGTTTGGGTAGATTGGTATTTTAGTTACACTGTGGTGCTAAATTTACTAGCACCATCAAAGGGATGTCTTACTTGGCTTTTTACTTTATACAATATAAAAAATCTTAATTATTTTGTAGAACAATATTATTTTACAAATTTGCTATTATTTTTTTTTTAATTTTGTTTTAAAAATTAATAATGTATTATGATAGATGTATATATTTTGACAACAGAATTTTATTGCATTTTCAGATTCTCTTCTACCTCCAAACTATTTATCTATGTGTGCAGAAATGAATGCCAAACTAGATGGTCTTATGTCTAAATGGACACTATATGAAAATCCATTAATTAGGGAACAATACTTAGCAAAGATGAAACAAAAATGGCAAAAAAATAAAAACAAAAGGAATGTAAGTTAAAACAATATTTTGTTCTTCATTTTCTTTTACCAAAAGAATTATATTTCAGCTTATAATTCCATAGAGCAATAATTATTTTTTAAGTTAGTAATTACCAGTTTAAGTTAGTTTATCGAGTTATAATTAAAGTTGAAACTTTTAATTTTCATACCCTTAATCATCAGGATTGTATTTTTTTATATCTACTGTGGACTAACACATGGCCATGGAAATGAAACTAAGGACATTTATGTTACAAGTCAAACAGCCCTTGCACCACTGGCTGTTAAAATTTAATTTCATTAATGTGTACTATCTATTTTTTACAGGTTGTTGCACTTTGGCAAGGGGGTTCCTTAACAGAATTTAATGATATTTCAAAATTTCTTCTTTCACATTTAAATAATGAGCACAACCTAACAGTTGTTACGTCCGCAGAGGATGGCCTCTCGCTAGAACCAGACAAAGTTGTAGTCTGTAGCCAACAATATGAGCTGCCAGAGATGCCTTTATCACAAATTTCTATCAATAGTTACAATGGTGAGTTAAATGTCATTTCTTAATTTCAGTCTCTACCTTTTTTTTTTTTTATTTTGATATGCTCTTTTATTCCTCGGACTATTGTCGGAGACCTTGTTTGCTTATCAAATACTT